>CAUYRT010077328.1:0-107368 GCA_963574885.1 Lepilemur ruficaudatus
AAAGCAATTAATACAGCAACAAAAATAAACAAATGATATCTGATCAAATTAAAAAGCTTCTGCACAGCCAAAGAAACATCACTAGAGCAAACAGACAACCTACAGAATGGGAGAAAATATTTGCTCTCTACACCTCCAACAAAGGTCTGATAACAAGAATCTACCTAGAACTCAAAAGAATTAATAAGAAAAAAATCAAACAACCCCATTTATAAATGGGCAAAGGAGATGAACAGAAACTTCTCCAATGAAGACAAAATAATGGCTGGCAAACATATAAAAAAATGTTCAACATCTCTAATCATTAGAGAAATGCAAATCAAAACCACAATGGATACCACCTAACCCCAGTGAGATTGGCCTTTATCAAAAAATCCCAAAACAACAAATGCTGGTGAGGATGTGGAGAGACAGGAACACTCTTACACTGCTGGTGGGACTGCAAATTAGTGCAACCTATGTGGAAAAGAATTTGGAGATTCCTCAAACATCTAAAAATAGAATTACCATTCAATCCAGCAATAGCATTGTTAGGCATCTACCCAAAAGAGCATAAGACATTCTGTTATAAAGACATCTGCACCCGAATGTTTATGGCAGCACAATTCACTATGGCTAGGTCGTGGAAACAACCCAGGTTCCCGTCAATTCATGAGTGGATTATTAAAATTTGGTATATGTTTACAATGGAATGTTACTCAATTTTAAGAAACAACAGTGAGCTAGCACCGCTTATATTATCCTGGATTAAGCTTGAACCCATTATCCAAAGTGAGGTGACACAAGACTGGAAGAATGGACCCCACATGTACTCGCCATCAAATTGGTACTGACTGATTAACACTACGGTGCTCAAATGGTGGTGGGGTTCACTAGGGATTCGGGGGGTGGGGGATAGACCCACATCTGAGAGATGTGGTGAGCACTGTGGAGGGGAGGAGCATGCTTGAAATGTATTTGGGGATGGGAATTGGGGGTCTCAATAGGGGGAAGGAAATCCTCTAAAATTGATTTTGTGAATAGCTGTACAACTTGGTAAATTTACTAATAACCATTTAATTGTACACTTAAAATGGAGTGAAGGCATGATATGTAAATTACACTTCAATAAAGAAAAAAAAAAGACAAGAAAATAGGCAGAGTAAAAGGACAGAAAGATGCCACTAAATGATAAATTGTGAGAAAAGCAAGAGAGAGACTGATGCCAGGAGAAAGGATTGCAGGTATAGCAGATGATAGGAACAACACTAAGAGAGTGTGTCCCTTCCTCCTGCCCAGGGGCTTCCTTCCTTTGGGACCTAAGGGAAAATAAACTGTGCCCTGGGATGCAGCTTACTACTGAATGCAAAATATGTCAGTCAATTTCTTACAATTATGTACATTTAAAAAAAATTACTACTTTCAGATGGCAGAGAGAACCTATGACAACAAAGAGTAGACAAATGGCCAGGAGGTGAGATCTAGTTGAAAGAGCTTCCCCGTTTGTCCTGGCAGATGCTGTATCATAATGCCATCAACAACAGCTTCCCTTTTGCTTCCCTTTCTGGGAAACATCCCCTAAAATTATAGGTAACCCAGAGGGGAAAATTAGAAGAAAAGGCCTAGTGGGCATTTGTGAACTTGCCAGTGACTAAGATAACCACATACGAATTTATCTGTGGTAGGCTGAATCATAGCCTCCCAAAGATGTCTAAGTCCTAATCCTGGGAACCTATAAGATATGTTACCTTGCGTTGCAAAAGGTAACTTTGCAAATGTGATTAAGGTAAGGTTCTTGAGATGGAGACATTATCCTGGATTACCCAGTATAATCACAAAATTCCTTATAAGAGGGAAGCAGGAGGGTTAGAATTAGAGAAAGAGCCGTGACTGGAGCACAGATTGGAGAGATGCTGGTCCATGAACCAAAAAATGCAGGTGACTTCTAGGAGCTGGAGAAAGCAAGGGAACAATTTCTCCCCTGGAGCCTCCAGAAGAAATGTGGCTCTGCCAACATATTTTAGACTTCTGACCTCCAAAACTGTAAGATAATAAATGTGTGTTACATTAAGCCACTAAATTTGTTTCAGCAGCAAAAGAAAACTAATACATAACTTACAGAGCATTCCTGGAAATAACGTTATGTCTTTTGGCATCTGTGGAAATGAGGACTGTTTGAGAGAAATTAAACTGATTTCTAAAAGAAAGAAATTTTCAATTTTGAGCCCTTAAACTTTGCATAATATCTAACTGTGATGTATTATTACAGTTACACTAAATAAACTAAAAATGCAATTGCAGAGTTAAAGCAAGACTTGATAGCAACAAAGGGTAGTAACTATACTGAGAAAAGAAAACATAGAAAATGCCACTAGTGATATTAAGAACAAACTCTAGGCACTGAAACAATTAGCAAAAAAATTGTAAAAAAGTGGTATTGATTTGTAAGAATATGTAGATATTAATAAAATGAAGATAGAATTTAAGAATTTATTAGATTTCTTGAGGAAGAAGATAAGACAACTAGAAAAGAAATAATAATCAAAGACAAAATTAAAGAAAACTTTACTGTGTTATAAAAACAGTCTGGATTTGTGTATCAAATGGGCCCATAGCATTACACGCAAACTTAGCAAAAAGGTAATCAGGCTGGCAAGATTATTAAATTATTAAAGTAAATATCATATAAATACTCAGGAATAAAAAAATAAAAATTACCTGTAAAATAACATAAAATGGGCTGACCTCAGACTTTTCTCATGGAAATACTAAAGATAATGGAGAAGCATCTACCTAGGCCCATGAGAAATTGATAATGACTCATTTATTTTGTCCCCAATCAAGTTTCTCCCACTATATAAAGGCTCCATAAATATATTTTCAAATAATACGAATATTGGCTGTCCATGTACCATGAGTCTTGAAAAGAAATTCACATTTACGTATTGGCCAACTGACAGATGAATCAAAGTTAGGAAATTGAAAATGGGAGCTACATGGCGTGAAACAACCCCATCTTTACATTTGCAAACTGAATTCCAATCTTAGAAATACAAAATAGGAAACCACTTTAGAGTATTATTATATTTTGAGAACTGTATCCTGCCACCAGGATGCAGAATGGTCCTGTACTGCTATTCTTAACTTAGTTCTAGGAAGTAGTGCTGTGTCATATAACTTGATCACTTATGCTTGACTACTACTTAAAACAATAACCAATGGCGCTCTGTTTCAGCTCTTGTTACAGACAGCACCATATTTACACTTTTAGGACACAGTGCTGAACTAATTGTGAACTATCCCCTCCTTCCTACACCAGACTCCTAGAAGAAGTACGCAGGCCTGCAAAATGACAACCATTTAATTACTGAATAAATTGCCCAGTGCAATTTTTGCATCATCAAAACTCATAAGGAATGACCCAAGTCACTGACTTCTGGGTTTTGATTTTTGTTATTAACAGAGAAAACTGTTATAATAATTCTGAGTGGCAGATAGTGTCTCTCATGAGACCTCATTTCTTCGAGATTTTTAGTTATAAAAAGTACTACATGGGTGATTAATCTTTTAATATAAATTTATTTATACATGTACCCACATATAGAAAGTAAATTTTAAAAACATATTTCCTTTTTGATGGCACCATTTTTTTTCTCTATTCAGTTATCAACTCACTTCCCTTTCTTCTCTATTGACATCAGCCCAGTTCTCCATGGGAAAATAATATGATTACCTAGTGATAATCCTTCCATAAACTTTCAAGCACATGCATTCTTATACAAGTATGATTCTATGATCCTCTGTGGATTGATATGGAGGGTGCAGGTGTATACGTGTGTATGATTACCTACTTTTCCAAAATTGGCTGTATACTTCCTATGTAAGGGTTTTCCTACTAAGCAGTTCTTCGTGGAATTCCATCTCAGTCACTTTATATGGCTCTAATTTATTCTTTTTAGTGGTTGTATAATATTCCATGCCTTGGATGTACCATGCTTGATTCATTTTGTGTTTCTTTTCGACACTATGAAGAGTGCTGTAGCAAACATCCATATTGTGTGTGTGTGTGTGTGTTTGCTACGTATTGTCTAAAAGAGGAGGGCTTTTATTTCTTGAGGTATATTCTAAGGA
This sequence comes from Lepilemur ruficaudatus, assembly GCA_963574885.1. Taxonomy (NCBI): domain Eukaryota; kingdom Metazoa; phylum Chordata; class Mammalia; order Primates; family Lepilemuridae; genus Lepilemur; species Lepilemur ruficaudatus. The sequence continues at coordinate 4,111 of CAUYRT010077328.1, forward strand.
GGGAGACTGCTGAGTGGAAGAATATATATACATTCACACACACACACATATATGTATATATATCACATACATACATACACACATATTTAAAATTTACAACATGCTATCAGAGTGCTTTTCCAACATGCAAAAAAAATCTTAGCATTTTTACAAGTTGTGTATGAATAGACACTTTTCTGCACATTCTGCAATTGGTGACCTTTTCTTCTTTTTTTTTTTAATTTTGCCAGCTTGAGGGATGTAAAGTGATACTTCACTGTTTTGTTATTTCCATGCTCCTGCCACCAGGTGAGTTTGACCATCTTATTATTTGTTCCTCGGCCATCTGGATTGAGAACTGACTGTCTGCTCACAGTCCCTGCTCATTCTTCTACTGGGCTGTTCATCTCGACAGTCTGTAAGAGCTCTTGGTATACATTAGCTATTAACCCTTTTCCTCTATTATATATAAAAAGGAATCTTTGTTTTAGAAAAAAAGGCAGAAGATTAAAGGATCTGAAATTCATTCAAAGATGAAAATGCTTAAAACAGTCTCATTTGGAAAGATTTGCATTTTAATTGGTATCAAGCTTAAAAAGAAAAGAATGAAGATCCTGGATACTTCTAATCATCAAGGAAGGAGTAAAAGTCAGACCTCTCTGATGGCCTGATTTGCGCTTCTCCTGCAGGTATTGAATCTGTGCACGTTATAGTGTTTGGCTACGCAATAATGCTGAAAAGCTGAGTATGTGTTATGCTCAGACTCACAGGGAGAAGGGGCAAGAATAAGATGTCGAGGGAAGCCATTTGTGGAGGCCTGAACTTCCAGATCTTAGGTGACAGTAGTGGCCCTTTGTTCTGTTTTTCTAATTTTTTCTTTATTGTGGTAAAATACACATAACATGAAATTTACTATCTTAACCACTTTAAGGTACGGTTCTATGATACTAAGTGTATTCATGCTGCTGTGCGACCATCACCACCACCCATCTCCAGAGCTCTCTTCATCTTGCAAAACTAAAACTCTGAACCTGTTAAAAAAGAATTCCCAATCCACCATCCCTTCCACCAGTCCTTGGCCACCACCATTCTGCTTTCTGTCACTATGAATTTGATTACTCTACATACTTTATATAATTGGGATCAGACAGTATTTGTATTTTTGTGATTAGCTTATTTCATTTAGCACAAGGAATCTTGTCCTCAAGATTCATTAGTGTTGTAGCATGTGTTAGAATTTTCTTCTTTTTCAGGCTGAGTAATATTCCATTTATGTCCACCCAAAGTTCCTATGTTGACACCCTCATTCCAGTGTGATGGCATGGAGGTGGGGCCTCTGAGGGCTCCTCCCTCATGAGTGGGATAGTGCCCTTATAAGAAGCTAAATATCTAGCTAGCTTTCTTTCTATTATAAGAGAATACAGCATGAAGTTGCTGTCTACAACCTGGAAAAGGGCCCTTACCAGAACCCGACCAGGCTGGCACCATGATCTCAGACTTCCAGCCTCCAGAACTGTGAGAAATAAATTTCTGTTGTTTATAAGCCACCTAGTCTATGGCATTCTGTTATAACAGCTCAAATTGACTAAGAATACACGCCCCCCCCCACACCACTTTGCTTATCTATCCATTCATCTGTCAGTGGACACTTGGGTTGCTTCCACATTTTCATTTTAGCTATTGTAAACAATGCTGCTGTGAACATGGATGTGCAAATATCTCTTCAAGACCATGTTTTCAGTTCTTTTGAGTATATATCCAGGTGCAGAATTGCTGGATTAAATGGTGATTATATTTTTAGTATTTTGAGGAACCTCCATCCTGTTGTCCACAGTGACTGCATCATTTTACATTCCCACCAACAGCGTACAAGAATTCCAATTTCTTCATATCCTCACCAACACGTGATAATTTCTGGCTTCTCTTTTTGACATTAGCCACCCTAATGGGTGTGAGGTGGCATCTCATCATGGGCGTACTTGCCATTTGTGTATCTTCTTTGGAAGGATCTTTTGAGGTTGCCACAAGCTTTTTCCCACAAAAGGAGCTGATATTCAGTCCTTCTAGGCCCACAGAAAACAAAATCTTCAATGTTCTCAGAGCACTCCAGACTAGCTAGGGGAAGAGCACTGACATTTGCCTGCAGGAGTGAGAGGCAATAGAGACAGCCTGACACAGTGCAGCCCTCCTCTCGGCCACCACCACCCACGCAAAGAGGACAATGTGACAACAGGGATGAAGGTCTCTGGGCAAACATTCTCCCTTCATCTGTTTGTCATTTGGCCACTGGTGTCCAATGTAGGTAGAAGCGTGGGCTCTGTCACTTACTTGTATAAACTTGAACAACTTAGATATATGGTATTCACCTTATAGGATGGCCCTTGACTTGCTTTATCGTAAGATTAGAAAAATATCTCCAGGAGCTGTTAGTAGGATCAAGTGTTACACGTACATGAAACTGCTTTGAAATGTATTTAAAACATAGAAATACTACTGCTTTGGCAACTTATCGGAAAAAGCCTAGTTTCATTTTGTGAGCTGGTAAAACCTGAAAAGTAGTCAATAAGTCCTTCTTTTTTTTTTTTTGAATGGGAATAAAATGGCAATTTAAGCTCAGTTCCTTAACTATGTTTATACATTATTAAAACCTCTGCTTCAGTAAGGATGTCAGAGACTTAGCCATGGCAGGATGGCCCTACTCAAAGGGTATGATTCCTAAGATAAGTTGTTAAACAATCAAATCTGCCCCCTCTTTCACCCATCCAAAATTTGAAGAAGCACAGATGAGCTACTGGCCAGTGAACACATGCCTAAGAGCATGAAGATCAGCCTTTAATAGATGAGAAGTGAGGTCCTGGTGGGGGTGTCGTGAGCAGTCACAGCTCAGACCAGGACCACAAAATATAGCCCACATCATTCTCTCTACCTCCTCCTTATGGTAGCCAGGTGTTTTTTGGACCCAGAAATGTTGTTTCTGTCACTTACATAATATATTTCTTTTAAGTTTGGAATTTAAGTAACAGAATTAAACCTGTTGGTAAGCAAATTATGTTATGAACCATGGCATTTTTTTTGAAGAATTTGAGCCAGAAGGATATTTTGGTTTGAATAAGTAATATAATTCAGACCACAATGGCTTCCAGATTTGAACTTCCAAAAAACAGTTAGATAGTTCACCACTTCACTTGGCTGCCACAGAGATGGAGATCCCAACTTCTAAGATGAATGAAATTCCTAGGAGAAATCCAAATCAGTCAGTATGGTTTACCTCTGCAGGCTGCGGGAATAAGAGAGACAAGACGGGGATCACTACAATGTTGTAATCTGTTAGTTGCCAAAAAATAAAAAGAACTTTTCTCTGTGTTCTATAAATTCTATTCCAGTTGCATAAACTGTACTAGAACTGAACACAGCCTACGTACGCACGCACACACACACACACACACACACACACACAGAGAAAAGAATGGGGGCCACTTTAACGACAAAGTGGTCGTAAACCAGTGTGCTGGAATTTCATCAATATGACATCATTCCCAATGTGACACGGGAAAGCCCACCCTCCGTTTCCCCTCCATCTATCCCTCTCACACGCCCCCTTTCCTCTTAAAGAGATGATGAAGCTGCCTGTGCAGCACAGAAGGATAATAAAAACCTGTATCCCTTAAGCTGAATTCAGCCCAATGAACTGCACAAACAGCAATAAGCAAAACAAAGCTAGCAGGAAACGTTTGCACACAGCATCTGTTATGATCACATAACCACGAGACAGCTGTTTAATCCCAACTGTTAACATAAGATCATTTGTGTGTTTGAAGAGCGATCCCATTTGGATTTTCCCCTTTATTTATTTATTTTCTAGCTTTTCCAAGAGTGAGGCTTTCTCAGCTGTAGGATGCAATTTGTGTTTCTGGTTTTTTCCACTTTCACCCTTGGCTTCCGAATGAGAGGGGTGGTGTGTGTGTGTGTGTGTGTGTGTGGGTGTGTGTGTGTGTGTGTGTTTTTTTCTTAACTATAAATACTCAGAGGGAAAAGAGGACGGCTGTGTGGTCTCCTAGCCGAGCAGGGCACGGCCCTTTCTCAGCCTTTGGAGCTTGCTTTCTGCTCCCCAGAACATTCATAAACCATTCTGGTCAGATTATGGGAAAAGGCCCTCACATGAAACGCATCTGGTGGTCTCCGCCAAATTCTAGCCAGGCTGAGTTTTCTCAGCACCACCCAGGTTTGGAACCAGTCCCTGTAAAGTTCAGTTCCAAAAGCCGAAAACAAAGTCGTTAGGCTCGCAATTGCTTTGAAAGGGTCAATGGAGGATGGAGGCCGTTTGGGTGGCCTGAATGCCCACATTGGAAGCCTGAGTAGGACACCTAGATAGCTTATGATGGTGAGTGTTACAGGTTGTACTTTTTCTTTCTTGCCGTTTACACCGTAACTCATTGCCTGCAGGCTCCACAAATGCTCAGTAGAGAGTAGGAATGCTTTACTATTGAATTGCAGCCAACATGTCACACAAGTGGCTGATGACAGCGACAAGCATACAGAGCTGCCCACGTGGTCCTTGGTGAGAGGAGTTGGCCATGAAAATCTGGACTAGCATTAACCTTGAAAGCTGCCTGAAATTAGCATTACATAAATCTTTCTTCACATCCTCTGTCTTTTAATATTTCATCCCATGTTGATCTCAACATAATGATGACGTGTAATTCTAAGTTTTATCTTTCGGGGCAAGTTGAAAGCTGAAGTTCTATAGCTTGAAAGTAAATGTCTTAAACCTGATTCTTAGGACCAATTCATTTTTAGGTCATATGAACCTTGAGAATGTAAGGGACTTTTCGTTCCTCACTCATTTTCCGCTATAACTTTTTAAAAATGTAAGTTGTTTAAGAGCGCTTACATCCCTTTGAAATGAGAAATATCACAGTAACAATTTTTGACTGGCCTCTGAATGTCTCCTAAATATAACAACTTCCCTTCTTCTCTCTGTGGCTCCACCTCCTCATAATTATTGCTTTATTGTCTGCCCGTCTTCCCAAAGAAAAGCTATCGGAGACTTCTATAGATGCTACTTTTCTGAGATTTACTAAGAAAAACAAAAGCAGTCAGTTGGGGCAGCAGTGGAAAGACATTGACTATCAATGTTAGGAAAAGAATTAAATATTTAGGTCAGACTATGGTGTGATTTTTTATCATACTTAAGTAAATGCTTTTACCTTTAGCCTAACGCTTTTTATCATACACAGAAATGTTTGCATCCCATGGCAGGGAGAGAGAGAGTGACTGGGATCTCTTAAGATTATGAACATCCACCTTAATGTTCAGCTTCCCCTACACGGGACAAAATCACCAACATCTTTAATGGGAGAAAATCCTTTATCGACTGATTCATTTCCATGTTTTGTTTCTGCAGCTAGACGGGATATCCTGTAAGGTGGTGAAAAGGGAGGGAAATTGAATACTATCCGTTTGTGATTTGCCATTATTATTATTATTATTTCTACTGTCAAGATGGCATTAAATTTGTCTACTGATTTTCAGATATAATACCTATTTTTGGCGATTTTCATTTTCCTCTCTCCCTTCCTTTTCTAACCAACTTAAAAATATTACTCTTGGAAGGATATAGAGTTTATCTTTGCTACATAAGGTCATACCTTTTAATATTTGCTGCTTCTGTTAAAACTAAGTAATAAAATAGTTATTATGTACTCTGAGTAACTGAGTAAAAACCTTGGTTTATTTTATTTGGTTTATTTAAATATGGGACCAGTTGGGAAAATAGTTTTGATTGATTTTAGAAGAAGAGGAACTAGCTACTCAAACTGGAGAGAGAAATTCCGTTGTGCAAACCCACAGAAGTTACAAGTTGATGTTCACTAGTCAGCTAAAACCAGGAAATAAATTTCCTGGTTTTTGTGATCATTCCCAGTTATTGCTGTAATAGGTAACATAAAAGAGACAGAGATGATCTGGGGAGAGTCAGTGGCCCAGCTGGACACCAGCTTCTTCGCACCCACACCTCACCACGATACATGCATAGGCCAGGTGAACAGGGAAGGGTGAATCTCCCACTGCCCCAGCCATGTTTGAGCCTGGCCACATTTATTTACTTATTTGTTTAGCTTTTGAAATACAATTTTATTTACACAACTTTTTTTGTGAAGACACTGACATATAAACATTTATTTTTCACCAAAGTTTTATTCAATTATTTGTCTGGATTGTTAGGCTTCATTTAATTTTTTGTCAAATACAAAATGCTATATGTCAAGGCAGTATGTGTCTTTGAAACAAAGCTTGAGGTTTTCCTATTCAGTATACTTTAGTGTTCCACAAAACCTAAGACAGATCTTGGCAAACAACTATTCATCAACAAATCATGCTCTTAAAATCAAGCACATCGGAAGGGAGGCCAGGTAGGAAGAAGGTTGCTTGACATCACCAGGGGGAGAAAAACTCTGAGACATTGACCAACTCTAAATTAACCAAAGGCTTCATTTTGCAAGGTAGGTGCTCCCTGTGCTTACATCTTCTTACTTTTTGCATAAAATGACTCATGGAGTGGCAGCCCACTCTCAAGCTGGTCATCTTGAATGTGAGAAACACACACACAAAAGCAAACAAGAGCCCCTAGTAAACAGACACTGGAAGTGTAGGTTTGGGCATCTGGACAGTGTACCAGTAGGAAGTGCTGAGTCCTGCTAGTTTGCAGATCTGGTGAATGCCTCATTCCTCATCCCTCCCTCACCAGTGTACAGCGTCTGCCATCCACTCCACCTCCTGTCTGGCCTGGGTTTTTCCATATGGGTCCTATGTCTGGTTCCCTGTGGGACTGTACCATTCAAGGGCCCCAGCTTTGCTTTCACTAATCTGTATTTGCCTTCAAGATTGGACCAGAGGCCAAAGGGAGCTTTTACTTATCTATTATATACTCCTCTGATTATTTCATAGTATGTCATCCTTCCTTGTGACTCTTAGTGATGAGCTCCAGCTGAGAACTTACTCAACAGCCTCTAATATAAAACATAGAGGGTAAAAATGCAAGCACCCCCAAAATTCACCTTCCACACATCCTTTGGAAGGCTTGTATCTGAGTTAAGTCTTATAAGAAGAAAATGTTTGCAATCTCTTCTAAATTATTGGACTACTTCCCCTTCCTGCCTCCTACTCAAGCCATCTCCTACCCCCCACCCAACAGGCTCACACTATGGGGGCAAAGGGAGGCCACATCCAAGGCTGGATCACCTTTATTTGCCCCTATAAATCTGCTTGGGCATAACTCAGCATAATATGAAAGGTACATTTAATTTTACTCATTGGAAAAATTCTGGGGAGCATTTTATACCTTAAAATATCTGTTTTGAATTTGTTAACTGACTTGGTTGCTTTTTTTTTTTTTAATGAAATTGATAGAATTGATTGGTCCTTTGGGTATTAAAAATAGGAAGATTCTTTGGACAGGAGAGTCAAAGTAGGATTAATTTTTAAAGAGCCTTTACATTGAGCAAAAAACACTTTTAGAAAAATAGTCTGACTAAGCATTTTACATACAATCAGAAAAGAAAACTTATGCCAGCCAATTCCTGATACCTCATTCCCTCAAACAACTGAAGTGGTAAATTGAGGCAATTATCCCAAACACCTTCCCTTAATTATAGGGATTGTGTAGGTAAGCAAGTTCTGGGACTAAATTTTTGCAATAATTACTTTAATTGGCACTTTGTTTTGCATGTGAAGACACAGCCTTACTATCGTGGTCACTTATAATTTTGTATCCAAACTACGTAGCTAAACACATTTGAAAACAGAAATTCATCCAAAAGATATCTTAATATCACTGCTAACTTGATTTTTTTCGTCTTAACTCCTTTTTTTGGATATTTTCCAAATGTTTTATAATAGGAATGCATAATATTTATAATTTGAAACAAATGAGCATATTGAAAATTGTATTCAAATAAAATACCTTGAATTAATTTACAGAGTTCCTCAATGGGTGGTCTGGGATGGGAGGTTGTTACAGCCATCTTTGGAAAATACAATCTGTCACAGAGCCCTTCTGTTAATGTGTTACCTGACCACTTCCTCTCTTTGAAAACCACACGCTGAATATTAGGAAACTTTTCTAGCTCAAATGTGTAGGGTTGATTTCTATGGACAGGGTGTGCACTTAAAGGTGAGTTCTCTTCCCTGGTCTGTCCCATCGGAGGCCCCAGTTTTCTTCTCTTTGGCCTACCTCTCATCTCTCTCCTGAAGCAAGAGGAACAAAAGCAGGAACAGTTGCTCTAAATTATTATAATTTAGGCAAATCTTTGATCAACCTCATTTAGCTGTGTGTTAAGCATTGCTTTATTTTCATTGTTTACAGTCCAACAGCGAATTTGAAAGGTAAATGTCATGATTCCCATTTTATCAATGAGTACAACTGAGGCTTGCAAAGGATATCTTGTGCCCGAGATCACAAAGTCAAGAAATACGGTCATAAAATTAGAATCCAAACCTGTCTGATTTCTGAACCTAAACTTTTCCTGCTAATCTCACCCCAAATTTGCAATGCCCTTGGAACTGCTACCAGAAAATTCCAAGTGAGACCTAAAAACTTTTCTGCAGTCTTCTCGCACGAAGCAGTTTGATCACTTCTCACTTCAGCGGTAGGTAGCAGGGAGATAACTAACTCATCCAAGGCCACACTGCTAAGAAGCCACAGAACTGAGAAAGCAACTCGAGTTCTCCCATAATCCAGTTTGCCACAATCTTTTCTAGCACAGAGTTTCTCAACCTTGGCACTATTGACATTCTGAGCCAGATAATTCTTTGTTGCATGAGGATAGGGCTGGTGTGGGGGGAGGTGTTGTCTGTGCATTGTACGATGTTTAACCGCATCCTTGGTGTCGGCCAGGTGTCATTAGCAGCTCCCAACACCACCACCAAATTGTGATACCTAAAAATAACTAAAAACATCTCCAGACAGTACAAAATGTCCCTTGAGTGGAAAAATCACCTCTAGATTGCTATTTGCATATATCCAAATTGATCCATGAAGAGAAAAAATAGTTCATTGGGCTGCTCCTTGAAATAGATTATACTTCAGGGTAGTTTTCTGCTGTTATTGTTCTTGGAGTGAGTTGGAGATTTTGAACAATAAAACCTGGATTTTAAGATTAAACACAAAAGTCTCTAATAAACAGTTATACCTGCATATCTGCTAAAATAAGGGAGGGAAAAATAGTAGCTAGAAGATTTCTGATTATTTAGGTTAAATCAGATAGGATTTCATGAAAATTCAGACTTTTTCTAGTTCTCTATCTAACTCCAATGGAAAAGGGCTTTTCATATTCATCCCATTAGATCCCAAAGCATTGAATAAAGGAAGTGTTTAAAGTAATTTTGAAATACATTTCCCACTTTGGGGTTGAGACATGGACCACAGAACATGCACTTATTTGGAAAGACAACAGCACATATAAAAAATATCACAACCACTTAGCCTTGGACAGGCAATGTTATAGAAAATTCATACCTCACAGTATGGTAAGTGGCTGCTTCCTACTACAAATGAGATGGATGTTTCCAAATAAAGAGAAATGATGACCCATAGCAAAAGTGAAAGAAAATAGGAGCAAATGGAACCTTGCCTTCAGAACTTTGCAAAAGAGCATCTGCTCTCCCCAATTGCCAGATTGGTACCTGCTCCCTGCTCCGCCAACCTAAGTCAGCCAGAACAGCCGCCTTTATCTTGGCAAAGGCTTTAGAGTGACTGCTCTGCCCAAGCGGTCTTTAAGCATTTCATATCTCCGTGTGGCTGGCCATGTCTGTATCAGGCAGCTCTGACAATAAAGAGCCATTCAAGTTTCCCTCTGTGACCTGATCCCATCAACACTCTGATACTGGAAAAATGCCATAAATACTGTTCACTCATTTTGTAGCCTGGAATAAAAGGTCTTTACAGGAAGTTATTATCAACGGTCTGTAAAGAAAGGGGTCAGAGCTTTGCTTCCTTCCCCAGTCGTGGGAGTCACCCCAGCCAAGCTGGGACAGGTGAAAACAGTATGCAAGGAGAAAGCTGTATCCAGCCTGGGGGTGGGGGGCACCCCAAGTTCTCCCCTACTCCCACCCCAAGTTACGTGACCAAGGTGTCTCCATCGTCATCAGGGCCTGCGAAAACCGCAGGGGATACAAAGAAAGGGACACAGCTGAGAGGAGAATGTTCAGATGCAGAGATATGCCACACAATGTCCTTCAAACCCCTCTCCCCAGGAGGAGAGCATCCTGTCCTCCCCCACCTACCTGCCCAGCCCCACCCCCGACCCCCACCCTGAGCACCAAGACTCTCATTCTTTAAACTTGGTTGCTGAAGAAAAGTTAACTTGGCACTTGTCTTAAGTATTGACTATCTGTCTTGAGGGTGAGGGCTGTAAATTCTCTCTCCTAAGATCCAAGTCGATTTGTTATCAAATCAGGCATTGAGAAGCTGATTCATTGCTATTCAGCGCTATGCTGATTTATATGCAGAATGTAAAACAGATGCCTTATGTGATACATATTTATGGTGAGTGCTGTTCTAGGAAGATTTATTACGGATTCCTTTGTCGGGGTTTGCATGAGCAGAGCCATGATGACTTGTATTTCCTCTCAGCTGCCAATGCCAAACTCATTAAAAAGAGGTGTGACTATTAATATACATTGTAATACTGACAGGCTCTAATTTATAACACCCTGGCTGGTTGGAGTATTCTCCTGACTTGAGAGGTGGTTTCTGCGTTTCTTCCTCTGTAGCTAAATGGTACAAATAGAGATGTATATTCTCTCTCTCACGCCCTCTCCCCGCACTCTCTCTCTCTCTCTTTGTCTTTTCCAGTCATCTAAGTCACAATCTGCTGAAAAAAGCCAAGTGCTCCAGTGATCTTTTTTTTTTTTTTCCCCTTCCAGGTCAAATACGCCAGGGGTTTATAGCAGTGTAGAGCTGCGCTTTAATGCCCGTAAACACATGTTAACAGTGTTGCTTTCCGCGCTGGCACGCTGTCTCTCTAGGCTGAATTAGAGAGGAAGAACTTTGCAGCAGGCCACATCAAGCATTCTTGGCAGTGGCCGTGTTTGACATGAGGCTCCAGAGTTGAAGACCATATGTTGCCCTGGACAAGGAGATCGGAAACCCACTGCCCAAAGGGCAGCCTCGGAGAGAGACACACGACTAATAACAGGAATCTGCAGCAGATGGGGACAGTTAATCGGGTGAAGGATGAAGGAAAACGGAGTGCTACCTGGGAGAGCCGGCAGGAGAGCCCGGCCCTGATTAGAAACTCCGCAGTGGGAAGCAGGGTGACCAGTGGTCTTGGATGGTGTTAGAGTAATGCCGTAAGACAGACAGCGCCCCAGAAAACAGCTTTTTCTCCATCCTAAATTTGAGAAAAATTAGTTCCTAGACTCAGAAAACAGTGCATACAGCAATAGTTTTTATACGAGTGTCAGGAGTACCTAAAAAGCACTTTGAAGAGATGATGTGGGAAGTCACCATCTATAAACGGGTTTTTAATGAGTTTGCAAAACTATGTTTTACCTATAATTGATTTCTATTGAATCTTAAAAAGCTAAACAGAGAGAAACAATACCGGAGTGCCACCATCATTCTGTGCCACTGCAGCAGGGATGGTAAATGAAGCACTTACTTGTCTTGGGTCTAAATTTAAGGGAGCATCTAAAACCTTAGTAAATAAGAGAAATAATATTTGAATGCAATATTCTAAAAAATCAAAATGAATGCAAAAAATTCATGATGAACAAAATATCAAAGTTTACAATAAAGGCAGGATCCTTACTCCCAAGTTTTCCTTTTGCCTCAGGTTCCCATGTGGTTCCCATGTCACAGATACTGTCTTCATAAAGATGTAGATAGGTGCCAATTACCTCGCCCCAATCCCACTCAAGGTGAGGAAAACATCCTCTTCAACCTCTGAGTGCCCGTCCCTGTGTTGAGCCCAGCATCTGTCACTCAGTGGGAGATCTCTCCATAGTGGAGGAAGATGATAGCTGTGGTGAAGTTTTGACGCCCAATGAATGATTTCAAAAGGAAGCCACCTTTCCATCTTTTAAAATCAGTATAGCTAATTGTCACCAAATCATTTCTAAACTGGGGTTTATTTTCTTTATTAGCAAATTAATGGGGAGTTGTGGAAAAAAAAGATTACTATTCCTTTAGGTCACAAGAGTTTGTCCAGGCAGTCCCAACACCAGAAATTTCTCCAATCCATCCATATGTTTAAACACATATTTCTAGAAAGAACCCCTCTGGAAATCACGGAGGTGTATGGATTGACTTAAAGTGAAACACATACATAATCTGTACATATGTAATACATATTTTTTAAAAAAGATCATCAAAATCCCATTTGCTGCACCCAGGCAGGGTTATGGTGACTACCACACTGTGATCCCAGGAATGCAATGAGTGCCTAGGTAAGGGAGGCCTTACCGTTTCAAGGTTGTAGCATTTTGAGTTGTTTTCAGATAATGAAATTCTGCAGCGAAGAGAAAGAAAGGCTGCAATCCTGCCACACACCACAAAATGTTCTATGTTTCCTATTATAAAAAAAAAAATTGGCATCTGAGATCTACTAGATATGAATAATTTTTGCCTGTGTGAACAAGGATGAAATTTTCTTCCTCTAATTAAACTCCCATGAGACTCAAGCTGCTTTGGAGTTGGTCTTACTCAGAGAATGCTTTCCTCCTCTCCTCCTCCTCTTCCTCCTTCCCTTCCAGTTTGTAGAGAGCTTCCCAGAACCCCACTCAAAATCTCAGAAATGTCAGCAGCCTCTCTCAAACCACATGGCCAGGGAGCCAGATAGAAAGACAGTAAGATAAGAAGTGAGTGCTGCTCTGGCCCTGTGGAGATCATGTGGTTCCCTGGAGCAGTTTTTAAAGGACGGCCTCAAATTGATATGTTTGCAACTCAGTTGACATGCTTGACAATGAAAGAGCCAACTAATGTATTAATTTTTGTTGCAGACTAATCTCTTTTTGAGTAAAGCACTTGCCTTTAATACTGAAATAAACAAAACAATAGCAAGTATTCTCCTTTAAAAATACTACTGATTATTTGTTATCACTATAGCCCTAGCATGCTTCTCGAATAACTCCTGACTTAGTGTCATTTGAATGCCAGTCAACACACCTTTACAAGCCCGGCACCAGTCTGAAAAGCAAAGGGTGTCCAAAGACTACCCAGATGCAGTCTGGTGGCAAAGAAGGCTCAGGAAAATGTGTTCCTGTGACTAGAAATCAAATATGGGCAAGGAGAAAACTTCTGTCTTTGTCCGAGGGAGTGATCACATGTTGACAGCTGGAATTTACATGGCTCCTTATTCAATAGACTAGCGCCTTCCCTGCATTCCAACATCAGCAACACAATAGTGGCACAGAAGCAAACTGACACGTTACACATGGTCCAGCTGTCCCGCCCGTCCACTCTCCACGGACCCCTCCTCCTCTTCCTCCTCTTCTCGTCATTCTCCAATGTGGTCTCCCACTTGTGCAAGATCTGAACACACACTCATTGGATGGTGCCTGTAGCATGGGTGCTTCATTTCATGCGCCTTCCTAGGCTAGCCTGCATGCAGGATATGGATTCTCCATTAAAGATGAAAAACAAATAAGCAAAAACGCAGGCCAGGATAAAAACTCAAACAAATACCTTCCACTTTGTTGTCAGCTGAAACAAAGCTGTTCACGATCAATGTTTCTCACATCAAAATCTTGGGGACATCCTAAGCCCTTTCTTTGCCTCGGGTGTACATGGCTTTCTTTATGAACTTGAACACAAAGGACACGTGACCTGTGGAGTAGCCAGTGCTATAATTAGTGCAAATTGTTTTTATTGCCTCCTGTACAAAAATAGTCATCTGAGAAGAGATGTAAAGTTCCACGATATCTGACAATAATGCAATGCTTTCTTGGAATGTGTGCGTGCGTGTGTGTGTGTGTGTATTTATAATTTTGGCAACACCATACACTCCTTGGTTAATAGCTTTCATTACGAAATATCATAATTTTCCCAGGAGGAATTTGAGCTGTATCAGGGACAATGTCTGTTTATAGTGGTGGTGTATATTGTTTAGCAAAGCACAGCAGAGTGTATAAAACATATATGAAATGATCCTGTGCCTTGTAAAACAATCTATTCAGTATAGAAATTTCCCTGTTTAAAATATACTTTACTGATTATGATGAAACTGGTAAGTAATTCCCACATTACACTATGTCCTTAAAATATGAGAAAAGAGGGAAAAAATGCATTTTGCGTTATGAAGCAGTCATTAAACTTTAGTTTAACCACTAGGGGGCAGAATGAAGTTCTTTTCTAAACTGACTGCTAGGCAATCAACCATCACATCACTGAAACATTGAAGACACTTCAAAAAGACTCAGATGTTTAACTGTTGTGCTAGTGATCATACATTCATATTGGGCTGCAGGCCAAAGAGAGAAGAAGAAAAAAAAAAAAAGCCAGAGACTCGCAGTTGAAAAGCTATAAAGTGGTGAATTTTACCTTAGAGCAAAACCGTCTTCAGTGACAAATTTCAAAGGCCATATGTATGCGATTTTCATGAAAAGCAGACTACCCTAAATTTCTTTGTTTAACTGGAAGCAATCTTCCTCACAGAACAAGCAGGTTCTTTTCTTCAGTTCCCCTTGTTTGTTGTGCTGTGACAAAATTCACGTTCCTTTCTAGCACTACAATCGGGATTCTGGAAGTGCTGTTTAATGCCAACGGGTATTTCATTAACACGCCACCTCCAGCGTCTTCAATGATATCACCTCAGGCACAACAGTACTGATGGAGAACATTTAGAGTAGTCTGACAAAATACGGTGCTTTTTTTTTTTTTTCTTTTAAATTAAACCCTCCAACCCAACCTTTATTCTGCGGCAACAGCTCACTGTTCCCAACCAAATTTTCCCAAGACAGAACATTATGATTTTTTTTTTTCCATGTAAAGCTCGGAAAGTGATGAGTCAGTAAAATTACAGACATTGTTTCTCACAAAAATAGAGTTTCGACTCACAGGACCTGTTCAGAACATTTGCTTTTTAGACTCGATAGCCAGATATTTCTAATATAATGTAGAATATTCTAAAAACTGAGAAGCATGCCAAAACATAATCAATGGCAGGTTTCCTAAGTTAATAAACCTTAAGAAATAGTTTTGAGGCTATGAGCAGGGTCCACCTGTCAGCTAGACATTGGGAGAGTTCGCAAATTCAAATTCCAGTACATTTTGTAGTTCTAAAAAAAAAAATGGCGATTTTTGCTCAGTTCCTATTTTCACAAAATTGTGATCGCAGGAGGGTTGGAAAAGTCCCCAGTGAAGTACTGGACTTGGCATTTTCCCTGCCCCCACCTTGTTTTTAAAGCACAAGAGACAGTTTCGTAAATAGAGATAATGGCGAAAGGAGTCATATCTTCCTTTCTGCGTCTGGAGTGTTACTTGATACGTATCAATATTTCCTGTCAGCGCCAACAAAGCGAAATCTTGGGCCTTATGGTATCCTTAGATGGTTAAATATTGTTTGCTTAAGTCAGCGTGTTCCAGACCTTTTATGTGGCCTGACAGTTGATTGGGAGAAGTCCCACTAACTTTCTTAAAGTGTGCAGTCATCCGTTTGGCGGCCGGCTCCGGGGGTTCCACATGAAATCCTCTTTAGATAAATTCATACTTGCACAGGGTGATTAGCCTTACAGCTTGGCTGGCTCACTTATCTTTAAAAGCTAGACTTTCGTGATCAATGTGGGCCTGAGGTTGTCTCCTATTAACCACTTCTGCTGCGGTCTCCAAAGCTCAAAGCTGGTGAAGGGAGATGCAACCAAAAAAAAAAAAAAAAAAAAAAAAAAAAAAAAAAAAATAGAAGAAATAAAGAAAGAAAAAGAAAAAGAAAAGAAAAGCAACTCCTTCCCCTCCCCCTTGAAAAGATGACAGGCTGAAGTTGACAACCTAATCCTTCAGGCTTGTCTTACTTACTGAAAGGCTCAAGTAATGTCAAAGGAACCATCTGATAACAGTCTTCATGCCAAACCTAACAGCTTTATTGCAACAAGAAACTTTCACATTAAATTTCCATGTGTTTCCCCTCCACACTCCTTCTTAACTTTACTGCCCTACCCTTTTTTTTCCCCAAAGAAAGATAAGTCTTCCCTCCTGCAAAAACCAAATAGAAACTGTTGTACAGGGCCAGCTGGGATACAGTCAAATTAGCGGATTATTATTACCTTGGGGACGTTAGAAATCAAGTCTGTTATTGGCAGTTCCTGTTTCTGTGAGTTGTTAATAGCTAAAATTTAAAGGGTGTTTGTCAATCAACAGAATGTTATTTTCTTAAGTGGGTAACTGCAATTTATCCTTTTTACTTTGCTGAGGCCGCTGCCCGCCACCAAGCTTACCCCTAAGGTTAGTCTTCATCCTAACCAGAAATTAAGCTAGTTTTCACAGAAACATAAAGAACTTTTTCCTTGGATTTAGACTGGTGACCTAGAAGAGATAAAGCAGGTGAGCAGGTTAGGAGTCTCAGGCTAAGAAATCTTTTAAAAAACGGTATCAACTTGTTAAGCACACTTGAAGATACAATAAATATAGACATCGTAACATAAATAAGTGTGGCTCATTCTTTTCGTACGTCTTGGGTGTTACATAGAGAATATTTTCAGTAGAATATAGATCCGTCTGTGCTTACACTTGTGACATTCTTGCTGGTGCATTCTTACATTCTGAAACTAAACAACTCATTTAAGGATTTTAACTCAAGTTCCTGGGGGTTTTTTTTGTTTTTGTTTCAGTTGACGATGGTCTTACTTCTCCACGTCCTGAGACCAGTTTAAACAAAACAAAACACAGATAACAATCCTGGAAGGAAAGGAATTCAGAGTAAATAAACAGTTTTTTCCTTTTTTTTTCTGTGAAGTAAAAAATTTCCCTAAGGTAAGTTACTTTTCTAAGGGAATGACGTTGTATCCCAATGTGGAATAAAAGGCATTTTCTTCTGGTCTGATTAACATTTAGGAGAAAAACAGATTCTGGAAAATAGCTTATTGTATAATTACGTGTCTGATATGAACAGCAAAATGTCTTAGTTAAACATCTTTTAAAAAATCAATTTTCCCGTTTCCTTCCAAACATTTGCTAATTTAATTGTGTTAACCCTTGGATCTGCATTATTGGTCAGGTGGCTGGTTTGATTAAGTACAGGCAGGGGTATAGATTTCCACGTACAGAAGCTCTTATCAAGGGGTTAATCAGCTGGTAATCCGAGTTACAAATGCATTGGCAGAAAATGGTATTTTTAGGAAGATTTCTCACAGTGTGTTCTTGAGCCGTTTTTGAAGATTATAGCCACGAGTTATGTCACGTCTGTAATAAACTTTGCACTTCGAGCTGCAGAACCTTTCAAGATATTCTGCAGATTTTGTTGTATTTTCCCCATTTCTATATTTAAAACAAATTCCCTACCTATCCACCCCCTCCTTGAATTCAGGGAAACACAAATAACTCATAAGCTTTGCACTGAAATGAGTTTGTTTTGTTTTCATGCCTAGTATTGCTTTTGAAATTGATCAGCAGTAAAGCAAAGGCTGCTGGTATTAGCTTTAAACAACCGCCACAAACATATTGTCTTCCTATTTATTCTAGGTTTTATTTCAGCCAAAATCAAGCTTGCAGAGTTATCCTAGAGCACTGAAATAGACACTATATAATTATTATGGGATATATTATATAAAATACATAATATGTGTATATAAAATGCATATATGAAATAAACTCATTATTGAAAAAAATCTGAAGATGTGTGAAAACTAAAGTTGTGATTCGGTGTTATGCTATGTCCATTTTGCAGATGGGGAAATTGAGATGAGAGCTTGTCCAGAAGATTACCCATCCAGGTACACTAATAGCAAAATCAGCTAGAAGACTGGGAGCTTTTAACAGCAGAAAACTTACATAAATACTATAATTCCCAGAAGTGTCTGAGCTGATTTGTCAAAGGTGCGCGTGGAAGGTAGGGTTTGCAAACTAGACCTGGGGGACCTCTCTCTTTGAGAAGCTTTAGAAAAAAATAATCTTGCCCAGGTATGTTCCTCTTTTAACAGAAAACCCTTTCGGAAGCACAGACCATGTGGGCTCTGAAGAGATAGATTATTTCAGCTCTCTCCAGCCTGGAAAGTATGTTTGCAAGAGCATCCTCCTAGCTGCAATAATAAACAGCTCCAGCTGCTAGAGCTCTGTTAAACAAGCCTGGGCAAAACAGTGCGGATTCCTTTCCTTTGACCATCTTAGATTTCCCCAGTAAGCGGCAAGGCAGGGAGTTGGCCCTGGAAACGTCCTCCGAGCCCTGCCCTGCGCAGCTCTGCGCCTCTCCAGGAACACACGCCCTCCCCCAGCCTGCCTCCCCACTTTTGTTTTATTTACGAATATGTTGCCAGAATTCCAATGAGTTATCTATTCTGTGGCCCCGTCATTTTCCCACCGAGGCCTTGTCGCCAGCTGACTCAGGGTCCAGTCGCAACAGTGAGAATAAAAGAAGAGAGCAAAAGAATTCTTTTCAACTTTTTTTTTATGTTTCACTCATTTCTCTCCCCGTCTCCCCCAGGCCTCCTCCCCTCCGCCGCTCCCTCCTTCCCCCCTCCCCAGCCTCCTCTGCTTCACCCCCTTTATGTTACACGATCGCTCAAATTGAAGCTCAGGAGGGTCCTATAGGGAATGCATAGGATCCCTGGGAGAAAAAAGCCCCCAACAAGCTATACACCAGATGTATAACGTTATATGGTCAAACTGGCAAACACAAAAGCTGAAAAACAAAAGGCGTGAATTAGGGAGAGGCATTCAAAGGCGTGTTTTCAAAACAGCCCGGCCAAGAGCCTGGATCCCCCTCCTGAGACTAAATGCTTGAAAGAAAAGGTGCTAAAGAAAGAAAGGAAAAGAAAAAAAAGCCCATTTTTTCTAATTAGCTGAGGCCTAACAGGCACTGAATTTCGCAACTAGTTTTCATCAAGGGGGTTGTGGCTTGTGAAACTGAAAAAGATGCTTTTGAAACCTGTGATGTAGGCCTTCCTCCACCAAAGCTAGACTCCGTCCTTGGGCTTTTTTTCTGCCCCTGGATTTTTGGATTCTGCCTTGCTCGGTATCTCAATCCCTTTTTCACACTCTTCCCCAAAGTACAAATATTATTCGGGTTTAAAAAGAGAACAGGAGAGAAAATGACAATGGCCCTCCCTGTCCCTTCTTTCTGTCTCCTAAGCAGGGGTTTTTTCCTTGCCAGCAACAGTCCTGAGTCGCTATGAATCTCATTCCAAAGCACCGCAGAGCACCAAAGGAGGGAAAAAGGTGTCATCGCAGACTGGGTTTGTGTGTGTGTGTTTTCTGTAAATGCTAGGATTAAGATTAAAAACCCTCCACCGCTGTGGTTTAAGATATCTGGAGGATGGTCTCTCACTGAGAGTTTTTTCAGGTGCAACAAGGCAATGTTTTTCCAGGCAGCAAGGTGTATTCCCGCGCCTTGCAAAAGAACACACAGAGATAATTTTGATTTTAAAAAATTCTTATTAAAAGGGTACAAAACAGCATTGTGGCCAGAGACGTCTTGGTCTTCTACTGCTGGACACATTATGGACTTGCATTTTGCAGTCACATTTCTAATACGAAAACAAAACAGAACTCGTGGGTAAGAGTTGATGGGCAGCCTGCCTTTGGAAGGGAGGCAACTTTAATTGCCGCGCTGTCTGGCTCAGATGCCTGTGGTCCTGCGTGGTGTGTTTTAGTAACAAACGCTTGTTCTAATGAATTGGCCTTATTAGCGGGCTCCTCATATTCTTTCATAAAGAGCAGAGCTATTCTGAACTTCTGAATGCAACAGTCTCTTGATATTCTCACACTGAAGGCTGTAGTGTGGGATTGCATTTCCTCGCCTGTATTTTCATAAGGCTCATATTTTTTAATGGCAGAAGAGTGAGCGGCTGCAAAAAGATAAAAAAAAACTACAGAGCTCACAGGTACTGGCCATACAGAAACCCAGGACCATCAAAGAGGCTTGCAAAATCATTATGCTAAAAATGTATTTGAGTTCACAGTTGAACAATCCTGATTTTAGTTCAGTCACCTCCTGGCACATTTTTTTTTTTTTTTTGATAAACTCATGGCAATGGATAAAGCAGATTCATTAGCTTTGATTAACCTTCTTTAACTAGAGTTAAAAACCTGCTGTAGGCAGCTCAGCTACCAATGCAGCCTTTAAGATACTTTATCATGTTTAAGACCCAATTACTGTTGCACTGAATAAGAATAAAACATCACAATAAAATGTGGTACATACAGCCATTCTAACACACATGGCAAATAATCGTTAATTTACAACAGCAACTTTCCCATTTCTATGGTTTTCCTGATGGCTGCACTTAATTCACGTTGAATACTTTGGAATTTGATGCTGATATGAGAAAGTAGTTCCCCAGCTGTATTGACTGCTGACTTTTTTTTCCTGTCTTACAGCTTTAGTTTGGAGACTCGCAAGCAAGCCTCCTTTAAAAATTTCCAAGTAAAAATAGAAAAGAGGGACTAAAGTTAAAACAGGGTTCTGTAGAACTAGGTCTACATGAGAAAGACAGAAAGAGAGAGAGAAGGAGGAGGAGGAAGAGAGCGGGAGGATTAAAATGGGTAGAACTTTTAGGGTTTTATAACAGTTTCTGGTTAATAATTAGAAATATTTCCAGCAAAGACACATAAATATGAAAGAAACACAGCCCAGTAAAATCAGCATCGAGTTAATGAGAAGAGTTATCCGTATATCATACGCAAACTCTGTAAAAGAGCTACAGCGAGGTCTACTTTGTGCCTCTTGTAAAGAGAGAGAGCTGCAGAAGAACTCCGGCACACAATGAGTTAATTTTGGACAGGATTTGACTGAACAGCGAATAATGAACAGTGAGATACTGCAGCTTTCAGGCAAAACAGAGTAACAACAATTAAAAAGAGAGAGCGAGGGGATAAAGGGAGAAAACAATCTCCAGTCAGTTAACTAACAAGAGCAGCCCAGTGTTTGAAACAGATAAAACAGAGGCCACCAGGATGCTGGTGTTGCTGCTGCTGCCTGCTTCACGCTTGGGTGTGGAAAGCGTTACAGCATTTGTGAGCCAACTGTTTGTGGGTTTCTTCTCATCTGCTTTAAAATATTTGGTTTTGCCGTATTTCCATAATAACCACAACCACACTCTCTCCCCTCCAGAAACCCCCCACAACAACAGATGTGTGTTCCAAAAGGAAATGGAGACACTGATATAATCAGACACTAGTTAGAGTGCTTTCATACTAAATTCTCCAGCAAATTCACAACAACAAAAAAACTCTCAACCACTGATGGAATTAATCTAAGATCCTTGATTATTTGAAGTTCTAGAAGTTTTCATTTTGCATTTTGTTTTCGAATGTATAGTGCTTTATTTATCAAACTGCAGCGTAATTTTTCCCTTCAGTTTGAGGCTGTGATTGTGAAACAAATAAATTGACACTTAAGGGCCTGTTCTCTCCAAATTTAGTTCCATTATCACTTTAAGAATGCATCCTACTTGATGATACAAAAGGGATGTATGTAGCGGGTTACTTAGTTGCTAACTCAGCAATATGTTGGTTAACACAACACTTTGCAAACTCCTTTTCAGGGTTGTTTTAATGTGAGTCTACGTGTGTGTGTGTGTGTGTGTGTGTGTCAATATCAGATATTACATGGCAGCAAGGTATCTCACAAATATTTAAGATTTTCTATTTTAAAGAGAGAAAACAAGAATAAAGTTGTGCAGAAACTTAAATAAAAATAAAATCCATTTTATAATAAGCAGTGTACACTTTAAAAATGTTGGAATGAGGTCAGTAGTGATTTTTAAAATATCATCTCAATAATATGCCTCTATCATTGCTATGATTTTCTTGTATATGTCAATATGCACTTGCTTTAAGTATATTATGTGTTCTACGTAATATCAGATATTCTAGAACATAAAAGAACATCCAGTTCATTTGGCTGTTCTCTGAAGTAAATAATTTGGTCTTTCCAGAAAGTCATTTGGCCATAGTACAGTAGCCCTTAACTGTGCTTGACTTGAAAAAGTTTATTTAATCTTCTTCCTCTGAACATATTCTTAGAATATGTCCACATAACAAAATCGTAGTTGGGGGAGAAAAGTAGATTTGAGGATTAAAAAAAGTTCTTATAGTGATGATCCCTTTGGCATCCTGCCTCTATATAGAAGCTGGAACCACTTAACCCCAACCCCAGGTCCAGCCCTGCCCGACTGGAACTCAACCTGACCCTGGGCAAGGGGAATTCAGGGAGCCGCAGACCAGCAGTGCATCAGCCAAACACGAAGTCCCTTTGGCTGCTGGACAAACTCTATTCTCATTTCTGGAGTCAGAGCTCAAGGTTTGTTGCATGGGACAAGCCTTTAACTCCTAGTCCAGTTAAATGTACTTCGTCCTGTCCACATGCCCAAGTACAACTCATTGCCTTGTTTTCCTGTATGGCACCCCTGTTCTGAGCACCCTGCAACAGGTTCTCCTAGAGTCTGGAATACTCTCCCATAATTCTAGGGCTCAGTACTGAAGTTTCATGAGATCTGCTGTACTTAACTAGACTCTGCACCCCCATCTTGTACCTCTCCCCATGTCTGCTGCTAGATAGCTGTGAAGCCCTATTTTGCCACCTTGCTTAGGTATCTACCAGCCAGCTACTCTTGGACCTAACTAGGAGTCCAAACCTTTCAAAGAGCAATCAGCCCCTGGTGCTTGGTCAAAACCCCAGGTTCTGGCCAATTCTGCTCTAGCTGATCTCTCTCATAACCTATTAAACTGAGAAGAAATCCTAGCACAAAGTGTAAAGAAAGATGAAAAGATATTAACAGTACTATAATCAAGATTGTTGGAATCTTCAGTAGCTTTCCTTACATGGAGCCCTTGTCCTCATTACGTTTTAAAATCTCCTAAGTTCTTGAGTCCTCTAGAACTATCCAGTCTTCACTTATAACACTAGTCATTATGTCCTCCAAAGCTGTGGGAATTCTGTCTCCAGTAATCCCAATGCCAGCCCTGCAGAAAAACTTTACAATCAAGGAGCATCCATGAACTTTGTATCAATTCAGTAGTCATTTGTGACGGTTAGTGAGAGAGGTTGGCAACTGGCTAATTTCAAAAGAAGGTAGCCCCCCAAGTTTGAGAGGTGAAAGTTATGGAGGAGTGAGGAGAGCCTTTTCTTGAGGCTCCTTTGAATAATACAAAGCAATAAGGCTCACAGCATGTGCGCGTGAAGCAGTCAATGCTGAGTTCCTAACCTCTTCATTTCTACTGTGGAAAAGACCAGGAAGCTTCATAGCAAGTGATTGCTTTGTAAGTCCCACCTGGATGGTGTCAGTTTCCACTGCCACAGCCTTCCTAAGAATTGCCCTTTGGCACATACTCAGGTGTCATCTTAGATCATGGACAGCTCAGTTAACTATAGGAACAGTGTTTTGAATAGGGGCAAATTTTCATCGTAAAACTTTCAAGTAAATGGTTCTTAAGCTTGACTAAAATTAGAAGTACTTGGGAAACTTAAAAAGTTAAAGAAAATATAGATCCCAAGTTCCACCCACCTAAGGGCTGGGTTCAATTGGTCTAGGGTGCAGATGGACATGTCAACTTGATTTGGAGAGGTTGAGGGATTACTAATATTCCACCAGGATAGAGAACACTACTTCACATCTCCAGAGACCTGAGTACCCACATAGCCATTGCTCTGCTGGGCAGTGGGGAACCCAAAAAGATTATCTGCTTTCTTTTCATCGCCACCCAAACTCAGTTTTCCATGCTCCTAAAACCAGCACTTTCTTCTCTGGTCAGCTTAGAGATGGTATGTTAGTCTCGCCGACTGTAAGTCACACCCTTCTCTAAGGACTTCCACTATATGTTTAAGACAGGAGTACAACTCTATGAACCTGCAAGGCAAAGTCCCCTTTTCTTAAGTGCAAACTAACCCTTGCCTAACCACTTACTTGAGTTATCAAAACCTGGCTCTTTCTTTCCTGCTCACCAGAAGCCTCACTGGTTCATGATGAACCACAGAAACCCATCCTGGTCTCTCTCCTTTCACTGCCTGCTTCTGTTCTGTGAGAAGCTGCAAAAATATTCTGCCTTGGATATTGCTAGTTATTGGGCATAGGATTAGATTAGGGAAGTCTTCAGATAGCTTCAAGCTCAAAAGACTGCTCCCTGGGCCAGGATCTTCCCAACTACAACATGCCCTTGGGAAGGATCAGCTTTTCCTTCTTCCCTGCCACCAGATTCAGCTTCTGTCCATTGGAACCTTGACTTCTAGGTCCTGGAAAGCCAGAAGCCAGTGAAGGACTTATCATGCATTAGTTCAGAGAAATGAAGAGAAATCTCCCAAGAACTAACAAAATTTTCACCAAATAGCTCTTGACACTTCCTCTCCTCATTTTTCCTTGAGGATGCTACAGATGTGTCGCACAGCAATGCAGACAGACGTAGGCTGCTAGCTCAGGGTCTGTGGATCTATAAGAATGGGAAAGTCCTTATATTTCAAAGGCTCTGACAATATCTGATATTTACATGGCACATTATGGTTCATATAACACCTTTACATGCATTATCTCATATAATCTTTGTAGGGGAAGTGGCTGACTCATGTATCTAAAAATAAAGAGAGCCACACTTAACTACACAGCATTGTGGAGAGGACAAAACAAAGTGACACTAAGTGAGGTACCATGTAGGTACTCCATAGATCCATAGATATCTCTTGCATTCCTCCCCTGAATGTACCCACTGACTATATGATGCTCTTGTTCCATGCAAGAGAGTTACCACAGTATTTCCCTCCCTCTGTCTTGGTACAAATAGTGCATGAGGTAAGAAGATTCGGCAAGTTACTCCTAAGATCTTTTCTAGTAAGATACTCCTTTGTTAGGCTTATTTAACAATTACCTAAGCATAACTTTGAAAGTTTTTGAATTATTTTTTTTCTTAGGAAACTGCATATTTTCAAATATCTTATTGGTTGAAAAAGGTACAAACAAAAACTTAATTTGATGATAGACCAGAGTACAGCGTAGCATTAAAGGACCCCTCCCTTCTGTTCCAAGTTCTCACGTGGTTGTCTCAGCAGCTATACAATCACTGCACCAGTCTTCATTGCAAACAGTGCACCTTTAAGGTAACCTTTAAGGGAACCGTTGTTATTTTGTTTTCTGGAAGTGCATATGAGAAAATGGTCACAGCTTCATTAAGAGTTACATAAATTCTTAATGCTTTGTGACTCATTTGCAAAAATGAAGAGCAAGACTTGGGATTTGTTAACCAGAATTATGAAAACCATAAATGCTTAAAATGTTTGGAAAAGTGCTCACTGTGAATGTATGAACAAATTCTAAATATATGAAAGAAGGTAAATATCAATTTATGGTGTCACCCAGGAATCACAGCAGAGAGAGATACAGCCTCACCCCTGCTACGGAGTTTCAAGGAGAGGATGCTTCCTCGTTGTAATCAAACCATTTCCATGAACAATTCACTCAACATTGTGAGGAAGCCTACCTTTCATCTTAACAAACAGACAAACAACAATAAAGTTTGTGATTAGGGTAATCTTCATCTGATGTTCATACTCATTAATCTTCATTAATGTTCATTAATGATCTGATGTTCATTAATAATATTGGTATGGAATGTCCAATCGCTCATTCAGTAGATATGCCAAGGGCAACCAGCATGCACTGTGTGTTTTTCTAGGCACTGTGGACACAGCAGTGAACAAAGTAAAAAATATCTGCTCTTAAGAGACATGAATTTCCACCTGGAGCCACTAGATCCCTCTATTTATGACCTAAAGCTGGCCAAATTTTTTCCAGAGATTAGGTTGGTGAGCGAAGGGACCCATGATAGAATGCAAATCCTCAGTGCTGTAACTATTTTAGGTAAATGATAGCAAATATGAATCAAAAGGCCATAAACTTGCACTTCAATAATTCAGTCTCCACCAGTGATGGTTATCGCTGGAATCTGCATACAGGGGCGCCCTATGCAGATGACTGAGGCGGCTCTAACACATGGCACATCGAGACACAGAATGGAGCCGTGTCATAAAGACCCTGCTCAATTTCCCTTCGCTGCTTGTGGAGAAACATCAAAGTTATAAAATGTCAGCTTCTAATAATCCCCCCAGTCCTCCATTCCATTCCCTAATTTTTATGCAGTGACCTTTAACATTTCGACTTGACTTGAAGTGTGTATGTTTTAAAATAAGTCTAGCTTTGATGTAGTCAACAAAAGTCGAATACAAAATGTGAAAGATGAAAAATAGGTACTTGAAGGTATGATAAGTTTCTCAGACTCTGGAAGTGACTTGAATTAGATTCAAGAAGGCAATGTACTCTCTCTCGTCCTGATAGAAACCAACAAATAAACAATTTCCAAAAGCCCAGCTCCACAGACATAAGACATCTGGATGCTTTAAAAAGGAATCGCATTCTTGGCAGTGTGTCCAAACTTGGGATCCAAATCTTCTGAAGTTCACACATCACCATTGTGACAAAATGCTACCCTGTCATGATGTGTCTCCATAATATCATGTCAACATTGTCTGTTCTGCAGAACATCTCCTTAAAAAGTTGACGACCTGAAGGGAAATGTAGTTTTATCCCAGAAGGCCGTGGAATTTGATCCTATTTGTTCATTATGCGCAGAAGGTACTCCATGTAATATGCAGCTCATGATGAGAATGCTTGAAAAGGTCATTGGCTTAGTTCAAATAAACAAAACGCCTTCTCTATAACATTCTGGCACGATAGAGAATTAGAGCAGTGAAAAGACTGTAGAGTGTAAAGAAAAAAATCCGAGGCCAGTTCAGTTTAGGTTTAGGGTAGAACTATTTTTAGCATACTGAAAGATTGCTGGAAAGAAGGGAGTGGTGTGTAAAATAAAAGAAATAAAAGCCGGCCACATCGTCCAGGTTTAAAATAGAAACTGATTAATTATTTTAAGGGAGAGTCACTTTTGAGTCAACTGTACCCTTCTCAGGTCCGATTAGTAGAAACCAATTGTCATCCTGAGAACTTGGCCCTACTTTTCTCAACGCGAACTTTCCATCATTTCGGACTTTATGCTAATAGAAGAAGAGAAGAGCCCTTATGCTTCAGGGAAATTTCCAGAGCCTCATGCTGAGAGAACTAAAGCAACACAACTGACATGTAAGAGGTTTGCTTACTTAAAAAGAAAATTCCTCACAAAATTTATTTAATAGATTTGTGCTTTATGTTTTTTAATGAAGGACCTACTATGTGCTGGGCTCTTTATACATAGTATTTTATGTAGTTCTCATGATAATTCTGGGTCTATCCTAAATATAACGTATACCGTTATACACAAATGAGAGTAACTGAGTTGCAGGGGTGAAATAACTCCCTCAATGTCCCCAGCGACAAAGTCAGAACTGAGCCTCTAGACAATCTTTTCTCCAAACTCAGTCTTTAGGCTACCCATGGTATCTCTTAATAATGAATCAGAGCAACGCATCCTGAGATGCCCCCAGAAGAATTTCAGGCCTTGCAACTGACAACCAGCTGAATGGTGACATTAAATTATTTTTCAAGTATGGCTTCACCAGTTGCTGAGTTCATGGACTCTCAAAAGAAATCAGGTGTGAAAGGAAATACTGGGCATGTTTGTAGTGGGCTTTAGTCAAAGAGCACCTTGAGAAGCCGGCTGCTAGATTTATGGGGAAGGTCTTGCCTAATGAACTTGTGCAAGTTCCCTGCAGATACTATAACACGCTCAGCCAGGAAACACACTGGATTCTGTACTCCATCAAAGAAAAGCATTTGATAAGACTTCATATCAAAGTATACGGCTTGCAGTCAGAAGTCAGGCTGTGGTGAGTCTCAGAGACCAAAACACGGCTCAGAAGGAGGTGCAGTGAGATGACTTATCCAGCCTGAAAGAAGCTTCCAGCAGGGCAGCTGAGGGAACTGTTTTAAGGAGCTCTCATGTTTGCATTGGAAGTCAATGACTTAGGAACAAAAAAACGTCAAAATGAAGATTCCAAGGGTAAAGATGTACCACCTAGCCATGGCATTAGAAGTCCAAACCTCTTTGTGCTTATAATTTTGTCACTGTTTTGCAGATGGTACTATGTGTGGGTAATGGGTCAAAACCTCTGTTGGGGTCGCACAAAAGGTCATTCAAATGTCCACAGGTGTCTAATGGGAATAGAGGGCAGTGAGGGGAAACGTCTCCGGAAACCCTTCACTCTGCATTCCAGGATCACTCATTATAGACTTGAGTGAAAAATCACGTGAAATGCAGATTTAGGAGGTTAAAAAAAATAAGTGATGCTTTTCTGATATGCTAGAAAGATATGAAAGAAAAATCATTTTAACTTGTAAATGATGGATGTTAATCTATGTTGTATTAATTGGACTTAACCAGAGATATTTTGCCCACTTGAGTTGGGCAAATAAGCAACAATAGCAATGAGAATTAAAAAGAAAAAGAAGAAGGAGGAAACCAGAAACACACACACACACATACACACACACAAGTAACAGAATAATAAAAGTTTGGAGAAAATATAATTTAACTTATGAAAAAAGTGTTAATACAACTGCCTATTAGTTTCAGAAGGCAAAGATTTTTTATTTGTTGAACAACTTAGAGTTTATTTTTTTAATCCTTTCAAATAGTGGGAAGTTGAAACCTGCTCAGCTGTGCATAAGATACACCTGACATTAAGGAAATCATATGTATATGTATTTATATGTGTGTTCATATGTATTCAAATACATTAATATGCAATTATATATTTATATATTTATATTGATGATACAATTTATAAATATTTTTACATCTTTTATCTCAGTTGATCCTGACATAGAAAGTTCTTATTCCTTGACTTCTCTAGGCAGATTTCAAACATTTTCTGAATGTGTCTCCAGAATGTTTGGTTTGCATGTCTATTAAAGATCTTAACACGCTCCTGAAATGAATTATATGCATGTGGTTCTCCCGCATGGGAAATGCCTCCCGGAAAGAAACCCTGTTCTCACCATATTTGTGTCCCTGGCTCGTGCCTGCTCCATGCAGACCCCGAGGTTCCACTAGAGAGATCCCAAGACATTAGGTTTGAAGTAAGAGAATGCGAGGATTTATAGGCATCTCGGCAATACTGATGTACCCAGTACTTAGCCTGGCATCTGGGAAACATTTTGCTGTCTGCCCCGTCTCCGGCAAGATTTGTTGAAAGACTGCAAACATAAGGCATTCCATAATGTGGCAACTTGTAAATGGAGGATTCAGGACTTGAACCTGGGTCTTCTATGCTTTCTTCTTGATGGTGGGAGAGTAAATCCTTTCCTGTCTCAGTTAAGATTTCCAAGCTGCCCTTGGTTGTGGTGTACAGGCATTTAGATTGGGAGGTGGGACTGTGAGGGTGCAGGGACACAAAAATAATCAAATATACATTCCCCTTGGCATTTTCACTTCTCTTCTATTTTTCAAGCCCGAGCTATGTTGCCCAAAATAAACACGTTAAATTCAATAAGGATTTACTATTGCTCACCTACTGAGTGCAAGGAACAGCTGCAATTAGTAGGGAAAAAAAAGAGTGTCACAAACTATTCTGCCTGCTGGTTGTTTGCAGGCAGGGCATGTTACTGCTCCTCCCTGAGCTGCTTCTGCTTTAAATAAAACCATAATACCGTGGAAACAGTAACGAGCTCCAGAGTTAGAGCACATATTTTCAAACTTATTACAAGAGGAAGCCTAGATGAAAACATCTTAATATACCTTTTGGAAATGATTAGACCTTCTGTCCTTGAGATCTAATTCAATTTACTTTCTGTGATTCACATGATGGAAAGTGTTACACTGTGCATTTCAGCAATTTCAGCTAATTCATATCAAACCAAAAAAAAAAAAAGTCAGTTGATTTGACTTGTCACAGTTTATCTCCACCGCCAAGGTAAATAGCATGGAACGGGATGTGCCATCCCAACTACTGCCCTGACATTCTGACATCCACATTTTCCAGAAAATCAGGCTAACTATGTTTTTCAGTCTTGCTCCATTTCATCTCTGGTTATGTAGACCCAGTCTTAATGTACCTAAACCAAGTGATGTGTGATTTCCTTCCCAATAGAACTAAGCATTTTAAATAACTTGGGGAAAGTGAGGTTTTGTTTCTAAATGTGGAAAGAAAAAGTAAGACAGTACAGGTGCATTTCAAACCACTTCTAAAATTGGGGGCTCAGTTGAACAAGTCTGTGGAGAAGTATTTGGTCAACTGTGTATTTTCTCCTACTATTGACTATCCACAATAATGAAGTCATTAAAAACTAAATTAACGCAGTTAATGAAGACAATTTTATAACTATGACTGTGGTCTTTGGAAAAGGCCATGTTTAATGAATATCTGTATTATAAAGCCCATATTTGGACAACCATCAGTTTATTTTTTAGTAATCTAAAATGTTCAACTTAAACTTCATTTCCCACTTCTACCAAAGCCAGAAGAATCAAAAATACCATGAAGGGGCATGCGATTGTCAGCTCACGTCTCCAATCTCCAGAGGTTTGAAAATCTTCATCTATCTATTTGAATGCCTTGGTCGGGCTCCAAACTGAATTTGAACTTTAGCCATTTGAGAGTGACCCATCACTGTTTTAAATCCAAATTGGCCTCAGAGAACCCTATGGACCATTACCTCATTGTTTATTCTTGTAAATTATAAATATTTTTAAAATCACAAATTATAAAGTTAGAACGGAACATTTTATGTCTTTTAGCCACTATCACTTTTTTTTCTCTCCTGCTTTGGGTGTTGGCCATGTATCTAAGAGTCCAGTTGGTAAAACAATCAGTGGTATTGACAGGATGATGTACTCTGGCCTGAAACCACATTTCTCAGCCCTTTCAGTTCTCAGGAGACAACGGGAAATGTACTTAGCAAAATCCATGTTGTTCTAAATACATAGTTATACTTTAAGTCAAACCATGCCTCCATATTCCCAGTGAAATAAAGCATAACTTTCACACTGTATGATGGAAAGACTATCTATCATATGCATGTCCTTCTCTTAGGGTATTATTGTTACAGTATAACAATATAAAGGTTCATAATCACATGTATATACATATATACAGTATAACTGTGTATAGTTATTCTACACAGGGGAGAGATATTAAAGTCCTAAAACAAATATTGGGGCTATTAAGTTACCAGAGTCTAAACTATAGGAGTAGAAAAGAAATAGTAAGAAGAAATGGAACTATGAGATATTTCCAAGGGAAAAGTCACTATGTCCATGAAGTATCCACTAAGCTCACAACAACTATAAATAAGTGTTTTTCTTGCCATTACTTTACAGAGGAATCCCAGAGGCTCAAATAATTGGTAAGTAATAGAACCAGAATTAAAGCCTAGGTACATTTGATGTGAAAGAAAATACTCATTCCTACTTTTGTATATTCAGTTGAAATGGCTGATGCTGGTACAAAGAAGACTGTGATACCTCCAACTGAGAGCTGGCCTGGTGTAGTAGCAGGTAGCGATAATGAGTTGAGTAGCATGTATGTTCAGCTCATGCTACAAGAAACCAACTGGTGGAGACATCAGAAACACAATCAGAATTATATTAATAGTGTAATAATTTAGGAGACAGTTTAAGTCTAGTGATATGAATGGAGCCTCTACATCTATTTGGTAGTTAAAGTAAGGAGAATTCCATGATGGGGAATTAGAGACAAAAACCTCTCCTCAATAATAATAGTGATAAAAAAGAAGAAAAAAATGAGAAAAAAATCTTGAGGGTGATCAATATCACAAAAGTTGTATTTGTTTATTTACTGTTTTAATAGTAGGAATGTGGACATGTTATATGCTATAGCATGTATTCCAAAGTCAGTTTCATATCTCAAAAGTTTTCAAAGCCAGGAATGTTGGCTCATGAACATAATCCCAGTACTTTGGTAGGCCAAGGTGGGAGGATAATTTGAAGCCAAGAGTTTGAGACCAGCCTGGGCAACATAATAAGATCACATCTCTACAAAATAATAAGACAAAATAATATCTAGGTGCGGTGGTGCACAACTGTAGTTCTGGTTACTTGGGAAGCTGAGGCAGGAGGATCATTTTGCTTTAGTCTAGGAATTTGAGGCTACAGTGAGCTATGATCATGTCACTGCACTCCAGCCTAACAGAGTGAGACCCAGTATCTGAAAAACAAAGAAAAAAGTTTTGGAAACTGTTAATGGGCCTTACTCAAATGGGGAAAAAAATAAAATTCTATATTCAAAAACATTTAGGAAATTCTAATTTAAACTAAGGTGAACAAGGTTCTTTTACTATCTGTCATTAGCTAGATTTGTCTTGTAAATATTCCAGATAGGGACACGGTACATCATAGTTCCTAAGCTTGTTTGACTATGAAGCCCAGATTTCTCTAAGCATCACTCGATCATAGAATTCTTGAGAGAAAAGCACCAATGAAGAAGGAGTGGTAGAATGCTGCAGATGGCAGAATGCCTTCATGGATCGTTTGAGGGGGCGCAAAGGGAAAAATTAAGAAATCTGGAAGGGAGGTCTGGAGAATGAGAGGTAGAACTCTGAGTTAGAAATAACTGTCTGGAGATAGAAAGGGTCCATGAGGATCAGCAGAGACATGCATTGAAGGAATGATTGCAACAGTGTGTAAACTAAGCAGCCTCTATTGTCTCAATAAATCAGCAGTGAGGTCTCCTTCTGGATCAAGAGGGACTGTGGAGGTAAAGGGATGTAATTTAGACTCTTTACTGTGGAACTATGAACAAGAAATAACTGGATGTGATGCTGTGAGGCTGATGGAAATATTAGTGAAGCCGATATCCCATCCAGCATGAGTTGGCAGATTGAGAGATGGGTTGCAAAAATGTGATGACTGGTGGATTCCAGCTGAGATGTGGTCAAATAATAAGGATGCAAAAAACTTGGGTGCCAGAGAGGATAAGGTTGCAATGTCTGACTAAGGGGTGAAGCAAGAGGCAAATGAAGACAGATCAGAAAACTAGACACTGGAGAAGGGAGAGGTCATAGTGAGAAGAATTTTGTCCTGGAGAGATGTGACTGTTAAAGGGAAAGGAGATTGTGGTTAGAGAGCAGAAGCTCTGAGAGATTTTAGAGGTGGGACAGTGCTGAAGTGTATTAGTTCATTCACTCATTCACACATTGAGCCAAGCTGTGTGTCCAACATGTCCAAAGGTATATGGCAAGAAGCGTACTAGGCACTCAAGAAATGAAAGTCAATATAGAAATGAAAGTTAGTAAGTCCAAAGTCTAGTGGTAGACACAAAGAAGGGAATTTGAATCCAGTGCAATGAATAATGTCATAGAGACACGCTCAAGCTGTAGTCCTGTGGCTCCTACTGATTGGGCCAGAGGTGGTCAGCAGTGACTCTACTTTTCCTTTCTTGTGGTTACATCTTTCATTTCTTCAACTTTGTTTATATTTAACAAAGCCTTTTGGATGACCCCAACATGAAATTCTTTCTTTTTCTTAATGATTGAGCCTGGAAGAGGTGGAATCATGCCTCACATATTGACTACTCCATTTATAAATTT
Source organism: Lepilemur ruficaudatus (assembly GCA_963574885.1). Taxonomy (NCBI): domain Eukaryota; kingdom Metazoa; phylum Chordata; class Mammalia; order Primates; family Lepilemuridae; genus Lepilemur; species Lepilemur ruficaudatus. The sequence continues at coordinate 37,756 of CAUYRT010077328.1, forward strand.
ATTTTTCATTAGTAATATTTTTGTAACGAGAATATATATGTTCAGCCACTTACTAATACCAAAATACTTGGAGGACCCTTATCCCATGGAGCTCCAAAATTGTTCTATGAAATTCCTAAAGCAAGTAATATGGCCTCCCATCTCCATCCAAGAACAAAATGACCTAGAAAGGTTAAACGGTTTATGCAAAGTCCCATAACTGATGTCTGAGGGCTGACAGAGTAGAGCCAGACGTGTGCAGGGCTCTCACCACTCTGCCCTCTCGGGCTGTGGCAGGGATTCAGTGCACTTAGGATAACTTACTGAATGCCCAAATGAACAAACACATACAATTTTAAGTGTTCGATTTATGGAAGGTATATGCATATCCCAAGGCACAGACTTACTTGGAAGCATGAAGATTGTCTAGAATCACAAATAGAACCAGGAAGTATGAAATTACAATAGATCTGTCCTGGTTCTCCACGTTTCTTCATGCAGCCACTTTATTTGATTTTTTTCATGTGCTGTTGTTAAGCAGAGAGAAAGCTTCATCTTAGCTCAGAGGTAGCAAGGATAAGAGCCATAGGAGGTGGACTCATTATTCAAAATTCAAACAAGGGCCTATGAAGAGGGAGCTGGCCCCAAGGACCAGGAAGTGGGCAAAGGTTATTCTACTTCATTCTGTACTTCAGGAGTGCGTAGCCCCCTGTTAGGCATAGAGGTCTTGAAGTTTCCTTCCTCACTTCTCTCAAGCACAACTCAACTGTTGCTCAGATTTAGCAAATACAACCCTTCTATGTTTTTTTTTTTTCCCAGGGCAAAATACACTAAGTAAAATTGTGACTGATCATAAGACTCTAAGAAATGAAAGAACAAAACAAACCTAACCTATTTCCCATCTGCCTCTTGATCGCGAATTACCAGGGAAAGAAGAGGGTGGGTTTAGTACCACTTTACCCTATTGACTACAGGTAAACTTGGGAACTATGAAATTAAGCAGACTTGATTCTCACAAAAGCTAATCTTTGCAATGTCATGGTTGCCATCGGATATTTTGTTTGTTTTTTAAATCCGACATTTACAGTCAAAGTTGCTGTATTCTACCTCTGCTTCCTGTTTAAGATCCTCTAGCGCTGTTTCTAAAGAGTCACTCTGTATTAGGCCAGAGTTGCTGAGATTCAACTGAAAATCATAGGCAGCTGATAAAGTCCAATTATCTCTTTGCTGGGTGTTAGAAAGTGTATAAAATTTAAATTTATTTAATCACTAGGCACTGAGGCATCAGAACATTTAAAAGAATCCAATGGCAAGAGTTCTGACCTCCAGTGTGAGTGGGGGAGAAAGCTCACAGAGATCACGTGATCAATACACTGGCGATAAAACATTCACTGCCAGGTAAAAGGCAGCTGATGTTCGATCTTATCTCTGGGAACTTCGTATATTTATGAGTGTTTATTTCATTAGGCCATTACCAGGGACAAAAAAAAGGGCACTTTTTTATGGGTTGAAAAATTCCCACAAGAGTCACAAATTCAGAAATTAGAGATGGAAAAACCATGTTCTGTTATAACGAGCCAGTTTCCTTTGGCTTGGTCTCCTGCCCCATCCCCACACCCCCACCAAGTTTTATCCAGACTAGTCTGACTCAAGCAGTGGGATGGCTTTCTCTTCCCTGGAGGTGTCGTTTCCCAGCTGGAATATTTTTCTAATATATAATCTGAATTGTTGTCTCATGAATTCATCATAAAATTATGAGATCTAAAATGCCTTAGCAACATTCTTTTTAAAAAAAATAGGAGAATTCAAAGACTCTTTTAAAAGTCTAGGTTTTCAAAGAGCAAAAAAAAATGTCCTCATACATGGTACTAGTTAATTAAGAAGTAAAATCAAGACATATTTCCCTCTCGTGAAGTTCACACGTGAGAAGCAACGCAGATCCTACTTAGTGCTATCGTGATAAAAAATCAGCATACAAAAGGAGGATAGGTAAACTTCTAATGGGCACTAAAAACCCCAAAGGAGACCCACTCTTTAAACTGCCATGATTGGACCATCTGGTGTTCTCAAGAACATCTTAGTTTTGTTAAGCACCAACAGCTGGAAATGAAGTACAACAAGACCTATTTACACAGGACCCACATACAGTCAAACCCCACAGACTGAAACACCCACAGTCTTTCCTGAGCTGAACACGAGAAATCTTGTCAACTAAAAATACACTTTCTTTAATGTTCCACACCCATTCAGGTATGATTCTATAACAACATAAATATTTTTGATGATTACAATAATAATGCTTCCCCATAAGATGGAATAAAAAGTAAAACCAATTGGAAAAATTTCAAATAGGGACTCTTGGTTTGGATGGCCTGACCATGGAAATTTAAAAAGTAGGTTCTTCTTTGAGGTTTTTAGTACCCATTAGAAGTTTCCCTATCTGCCACTTTTGCATAAATTTTTACCAATATATTTTTATCACTATAACGTGTTCTAAATAGGATCTATGCTGTTTTTCATTGGTAGATTCAGAAGAATGTAAGGTGTTTTGATTTTACATATGAATTAACTTAAGTTTTATGGGACCATTTTTTACTTTTTAGGATGTAGGCTTTTGAGAGAGAGTCTTTGAATTCTTTCGTTTAAAAAGAAACAGTGAATGTTTGTAGAAAGCTGTACATATTGTTGATGCTTTATCTCCCAAAGCCAAGTGAATCCCATGGGTGAATATGTCGCCTAGTGGCTGTTACTCATCAGGAGAAAAGGAGACATCAAAAAAAAAAAAATCCACTCGCAAGTATGCTGTCATGGGAAGTTTGTGCAGACTAATTTGGCAGCAGGTTACTAAGCAGGAAGCAGGGAGAAGAGCTTAAGAAAGCCAGGTGCTCACGCTCTAGTGATGAAGAGGAACTCAAGAACCCACAGAGCGTACCTTCTAAAGAGAGAAAGAGAGAGAGTTTAAATAGAAAAATACATACAATAATACAAATTGTGACGTGCCAGGAAGTCGCCAAAAGGGCCACTGTAGAGAATTAAAGGAGAGAGGGAAGGGGTGAATGCTTCCAATAGAGAACAAAGAACAAAAGATCTCTGAGGAGGTGATAGACAAACTGAGAACTGCTGGAGGAGAAGGATTTAGCCAAGGGAGGTGCGGAAGAAGGATGTAGTGGTCGTCACCTGTATGCAAGGTCATGAGCTGGGCAGAGGATAGGGAAACTTCTTGAGAAGTTGTCGGACATTCTAGTCGCTGTGGCCCAGGAGGAGAGGCGGACACCAGACTGGAGAATGAGAAAGTGGCACATACTGGGCTGGGCCATGGAGGTGGAAGGAGAGGCCCCAGGAAGACCCGTAGCTATGCGGCTTAACCAGAGAGGAGTGTGGATGGAGATGCCAGGAGGGAGTCCAGGGAGGGACCATCTATGGTGTGTGAGTCACAGAGGATGGGAAGAATCCAGATGTCCCATGTGGACCTGTTAGTTCCAAATATAACATGTGCAAGGCTCATGTTCAGGGTTCTCCTTCACTTCCTCTCTCTTTCTCCCTTCCTCCCACATTTATTGAGCAATAGGCAACAGGGGACAAAAACTAACAGAATTCAGGTTCTTACTTTAAGAAGATCACAGTCTCCTAGAGGTGGGTGTGGGAATGCAGGTCAGTAAATCAATACCCACAGGGTGGTAAAAGCTGTGTAAAGGGACCCCATGAACAACGAGTGACAGCTACTCCTTTGCCCCATAGTTTGAAAGTGTCCATTGAAGTAAAGAGATAGCTCTGTAGAGACTAAAGGGTGTGGATTCTGTATCAGGCTGAGAAAAGGGGAAGGGAACTTACAGCAGCTGAAAGTGTGACAGCAAAAAGATTGAAGGTGTGAGAGAAGACAGCAAATATAAAGCCAGGAAAGTGGCTGTGAGTGGACAAGGGACAGGGTGCCATGAAGGGAAGGCACAGATTAGTAATGAGCAAACTTTGAATTCCATGCAGGGAGGATGGGTCCCAGCCTACAACCCAAGGGTCACTACATTGTGTGACTGAGGACAATCAACCCAGCAGCTTCCAAGAGGAAGGCATAGAGTGAGGAGAGACAGAAGGCAACATGCATTTACCACTGGTCAACCTTGAGATGCTAATCCCCGAACTGAGAGGATGAACTCCCCGGGATGGTGGGCTGCGGTCCCACAGTAGCCCCTTCCTTGAGAGATCCATGATGGGTACTACATACTGTCATATAGCTAAATACGGATGAATGAGAATGCAACAAGGATGGCTATTTTCTTAGTCATGGTAAATCTTGGATTAGAAAACAGACTTCTGGCTCCCATTTTCATCCAATATGTCACCCACCCCGTTTTGGCACTTTGGGCTCTCCAAAATAAATAGACAAAACACTCTCTGAGCCGTTATCCCCAGACTAAACCTGCTAGCGGAGTACTAGATCATAGAGGAGGATGAATGTGCATTTTTCTAGTAGTTGTGCTATCATTCTTCAAATATAAAATAGCACCACTGTTATAAGCTAAAATAAGCATTTACAGTTTCCTGAAGTTTTTTGAAAGTGCATCAGCGATTATATTTGAATTATAAAGCCGGCTGAAATGTGAGGCCAGACTGAATTCCAAGACTGATACATGGCAGCACATCCAAGAGGCTGCAAGCTGGGAAAGAACCATTCTCTAAAAGGACAAATTGAGCAAGCTGTTGACAATGACCTTATGATTGAGTATGGTTCCGAGATTAGTTTAAAGAGAAAAAGAAAAGATTCCTGAAACCCTGAATCATTTATTAGCTTAGGATACGACTGATACAGTTCCCAGCCCAGAAACAGAAGTTCAAATTCTGACTCTCTGGGACGTCTGCACTCAAACAGAGTTCAGTTCCAAGACCAGTGGATCCAAGGAGAGAACAAGATGAATTCCATTTTTACTACAAATTTCAAGGGGGGTTACTTCAAAAAGGAAAGAAAATACATGCTGAGGCAAGAAAACTGAAATCAATACACCCACGGTGACGGATGCGATTGGAATAAGAAGAAAGTTTATTGGTGTATCAACAACAAATTCCCTTGCTTTAGGATGATATTTTGAGGGAGCATAAATCTTATGGACTACTCATATATCCATAGAACTACACTTGGGCTGCTTTATCCAGGAGAAATGATAGATTTGTCTCACCATGAGTTCTCACCTGGCTCCTGCTTTGATTCATGACAATCACAGGCAAGACAGAGACCAAAGAGAGCTTGTTAGTTCCTTAAACCAGTTCTGTCCTTCAGTGGGGAAGAAAATAATATATTTACGATGGAGACATATTTGGTGTTATTGTTATTATTATATAAATGAACCAAAGGTCTTCTTGTTAACGATGTTATCACTTCCCCAATCAACAGCAGAATACTTGGTATTTTGTTTTCAAACTTCGATTTGGAATTCCAAGCAACTCTTAACAATGACTCCTGAGAGCAAATACTGCTCTGACCAATAAATGTGCCCAGCTCTCCACCTCAAAAACTATAGTAATATTTTATAATAGGTAAAAATTGTCAGATTTTTATGAAGAAATTACAGGTAGTAGATGACTTCTCCTTTCAACCACTCCCTGCGAACAGCATGTCTGGACCTCACACAGATTCCAGTTTTCTTGACAGGAAGTCAGAGCAAATTTTAGTGAATTTTTGTGCTGTGCCTTTGCTAAGATCTGGGCTAGTGGGCTTTGTAGAGGCTGTCAAATTCTACCCAAAAATCAAGGTTTGCCTGTTGTAGTACTTATATTTTCATTCTACAACTGTTCTTTTTTTTTTTTTTTTTTTTTGAGAAAGAGTTTCTTTAAGCACAGGATTAATCTAGAGGACTCGGAAAAAAGACGTAGCTATCAGTCTTTCATAAGTGGGCATACCCCTATACAAGGCTTCCTGGTATGTGGCATAAGTACTTTGATTCTCCAAAGATGGCCTTGCTCTTGTTAGAATTAATTTTGGAGGTAACTGGGGCAACATTTGGTGAGAGTCCTGCAAAATAGGTCACCTACCACAAAGTGAAAGAAGAGAAGTCACTCAAAGGGTAGCTAGGAGCAAGGACATATCACAGTTCCAAGAGAATAGGATTCAGTGATTGTTACACAAGGAAACTGTGTCCAAAGACCCTTTCAAAGGGCTTAAGAAAGAAGTCTTTGTTGGTGGGAGTGATTGAATCTACCTCCGTTACCTTCTTTTTACACATCACAGTATCCCGTGACACACCAAGCACACCGTTCAGGGAGGTGACCGTCATGTGATACATCTTAATAAACACAAAGACGTAAGGTCGGTGTTCTGTTCCCAACTCCTGCCCTACTTGCTGTATCACACATTAAACATCACAGCGCACCCTGTTCTGGGCTGGGCTACTGCCCAGGCACAGCCGGATGAGTTAGGTACAGTAGTCAGGACCAGCTTCGCACTGGCTTCTGTTATTTTTGTTAAGCCCACTTCTGTGTTACCCCATCTTTACTTTTATTACCTGATTTTACTGTTTCTCAGAAGACATCTGAGCTCTGGAAAATGGATCCTTCCCCACGTGCCTCAATCCTGTGGTCCGTCTTTTAGTGAAAACTCATTTTCAAAATATCCTTCAATTTGTATAAATACCTGTTTACTAGAGTTGATTTTACAAATAGTGTCATTTTTTGAAACTGAGTTTGGAAATATGCATACATTGAACAATGGGTATTTCTTGCGATGAGTTTTATGTAGTTATGTTCCCAGTTTCCTTTCTTGGTAGCTTTAACTCTTTCAGAAGAGAGCAAGTGCAATTGTACATTATGGCAGTAATGCTTAGGAGTTAATTTTTATGTGATTTCTCATATACTTTTTCAATTACTATTTTGTACAATTTTGCTTCCCGCAGCTCCTTCGCATATTCAGAACATTTAGCCTATTATTTTGATTAATTGCTTTCACTTTGTAAGAAAAACTAGTATTATAATTGTTTTATAGATGACACAACTTGGGAATACAGAGCTGCCAGATTTGTCCAAAATCAGGCAGCAAATTGCATCAGAACCAGTTGGGACATATTTTTAAGGAGCTGACTGACTCCAATAAAAAAAAAATTAAGTATTTTCTATTTAGGATAGATCACAAACTTAGTCTTAATGATGCCAAAAATAAATAATAGTAACTAAAACCCAAGAGTTGTTACACAAATTTCCACAGAGTGACACTTTGCCGCAGAATGTTTTAGCGTGGACTCAGCCAAGCAGCAGTGCAGGGGTTCTCAGTGAAGGGTGATTTCGCCTCCAGGGGCATTTGGAACTGTCTGCAAATACTTTCAATTGTCACAACTGGGGAGGGGGAGGCTGCTGCTGGCATCTAGAGGTCAGGATGCTGATGAACATTCTACAATGCACAGGATAGCCTCCCACCACAAAGAATTATCCGGCCCAAAACAGCAAGAGTGCTGAAGTTGAAAAACCCTACAGTGGTCTATTTCAGTAGTATGTTTGCACAAAAATAAAATAAAATACCAACCACTGAAAAGTGAGATATTAGGAAGAGGAGGCAATTACTCTCTTTAAGTATTTATTAAAAATCCGACAATTACCTAACTGGAATCCAGGGTACCTCACTTGAAAATTATTTTAGAAGCAATGAACTGTTTACAATAGTCTGACAAGGACACTTCCTGTAGATCTCTTATTAAGTGAAGATTCCAGAGCGAAACTGACATAGGAAATACTTATCCAGTATCAGAAAAATTTGCCCTGATGATTAATTTCCTAAGAATGCAAGTTTTGTTTCTTCCTGACGATCCTTCATTTTTCTAAACTCGTTTTCTTGCCTTCTTATTACAAATGTCTTGCAAGTAAGTCTAAGCTGAAATGCAACAAAATTGAACGATAGAAACCCATGTTTTTACCTTGAGGTTGACCATGAGAATCATTCTTTCTATGGTCATTTCTTTCCTTTGTAGATTGGGAACATTTATAAAGATAAGAGATAAGCAAAGGGCTTAGTCCCAAAATCTTCTAAATGTTTGGATTCTTTTTTTGTTGTTGTTGTTCTTTTTTAAGGCCAAAAAGGATACCAATTAAAGGCACTTATAGAGTATATTCCAACTTTTCATATTTTTACCACATTTCAGTAAAAGTCCCTCTCCAAAGAAATTTGGTCCAGATATGGAATGAAAGAATGAAAGACATTTTATAATATTTTCTCTCCTAGATGTTGGCAATACTTCACTCCTACATGTCTGAGGTTGTTTTCGTCTTGCGAAGTACTTTGATATTTGTGAATGTGGCTACGTGGCTTAACACAAGATCAGTGAGCAGCGATAACTCATACTAATTTTTCAGCTTGTATGTTAGTGTTGACAAGGAAAAAAAGTAACTTTATATTTCTTGATTCTGCTTGTAAAAATTAAGAAACTCAGGAGGACCTGGAAGATGTGTTTTTAAAAGCAAAAAGTCCCCATTTCACAGGAGTTCTTGCATCTAAATCATCTAGAGCAGGGATCCCCAACCTATGGTGAGCTGTATAATTATTTCATTATGTATTGCAATGAATAATAATCGAGATAAAGTGCACTATAGATGTAATGCACTTGAATCATCCTGAAACCCCTCTCCCCCAATCCATGGCAAAATCGTCTTCCATGAAAATGATTCCTGGTGCCAGAACAGTTGGGGACCGCTGGCCTAGAATACCCTGCAAATGAGATAACTCTTCTAACTTCCAGTCTACATAGATCCAGGTCCGATGGGACTGATATATTAGTTCTACAGGCCCTGAGGCTCCCACCCTTTTTGGTGTTGGCAGTGAATCTGAAATAGGATGAGAACCATTCCCCTCTCTCGGCCTATGATCTTCATCTCTATTCAAGATGAAATTCTAATGAATCAGATTGTACTTAAGATAATTCAGCATTCCCTTTGCTAGGTTCCAACAGAAGCTTGTAGTATAATTTGGGGTAGAAGAGCCACATATTGTATATTTGAAAATTTAAATATATGAAATTTAATGTCCTGGAATATAAACTGAATATTAATGAAATTATCTAGACTATACCCCAGTGAGGTTGGTTTAGGGATGGGAAGGAAATAACCAAGTTGCTTATATTTTATTAAATCTGTACATCCCTTTGAAGTGGGTCTGGAATAGTGAGTAAATATTTCTCTTTAGTTCATGCCTTGGAATTTAGCTATTTCCTTTGAAAACAGAATAGGAGAACCCAGAGAAGAAAATAGTATGAGGAAGGCCATCTGGAAGGGCAGGAAAGAAGACCTGAGAAGAAGCTGTCAGAAACTCTCTAGATATCAGCTCCCTCTCCGCAAGTCAAGTTCTCCCAAACTGTTCACTTTCGGCAGTGAGTTAACTCAGACATCACAGAGGGGCCCAGGACTGAGGAGCCTCTTCATTGCCTGAAGAATCTGGATGTCTTGGGCATACCTGGGCGAGACCAGGACATCGGATTGAGACCGGCCTTCCCTCTTGTTGCCATGTGACCTACTCTGTTAGAAAATAAACCCCATATCATAATTCTTCTGTAACTCATTTTCTTCAGAAGGGATTACGTCCAACTTGGTAACCAAGCAGTTGATATTCAGGTTAGTTTTACCTTCTAATGAATTTGTGCCAAAATTCAAAATATCACATCACAGCATTTGCAAGAGAGTAATATAAAGGCCAGAAAGAAAATGAGCAATGTAGAATACTGCTCCTCAAGTCCTATTCTTCAAACAAATACAGAAAACATGTCACAATACTGCAGTACAAATACTTGTCACTAACTTCATCCAGCTGTTAATGTTCAGATGACAATATCAACAGATGTATTTGTTGGAATTTAGCTATTTTGGGGTTATTTTTAATGGGAAAATTTCTATTTTCTTCTCTACAATAAATTCTTTTCCCTTGGTTAGCCTTGAGAAAACAGAATTAAAGAGAAGCCTTGGAATTGCATCAAAAATCCCAAATGCTTATTTTAGCTCTTTCAACTTTCTCCTCAACACCATTCAACCAAGCAACTAATGAGTAAATACACATGACGACTTGAGGTTCACGACTTCTTTCTCCACGGTTTATCACAAGTAATAAAAGAAACAAAAAATGGCAGAAAGAAGAATAATAGCAAGGTTGAAGGGAAAACTTAATAACCAAATCTCTGGTTAAAATTTATACACTGGAAACTCAATCTTGAAGGAAAAGAAATGTCAGCTGAATCCTCTGATTGGCAGGTGCTCATTTAATCTTCACAATGGAGTTAATACTTGTGATGTACAAATGAGGCAACAGAAAGTTGCTAAGTTCCAGAATTAAGTTTTTTGTTTTACTTGAAAGACTGAATTCTCTGCTTTCACACTGCTGCTTCGAGAGGTGGTTGCATATATGATAAGGCCATGCACTCAGTTTAACTTCTACACCTCCTATTTTAAGGACACAACTGTGCATTTTACCTGCATCTTAAGAGAAGCAGACCTGCCCAGAGACAAGGGTCTGTGAGTAGTTTCAACTTGCATGCACTCCAGTCACCTGGGAGTGTTGTTAAAAGGCAGATTCTGACTTGAAAGGTCTCGGATGGGGCCTGAGGTTCTGCATTTCTAACAAGTTCTCAAGCCATGCCAAGGCTGCTGACCTAGTGTCTACATCTTAAGCAGCCAGGTCTATGAGACGAGCAATGAGCTGAAGGGCCAGGGAAGAGGTTTAAGATAAGGGACCAAAAGGACCGGTCCCTATCAAAAGTGAAACTTGGTTCCCCTAGGGAAATTCCATCAGTGGATTGTGTAAACATTTGCAAAATGCTATAGGGACGAGTGTACTCTTCTGGTTGCCTTTTCCACCGGAGGGCTTGGGGTTCTCCGCCCATACACAGGTCCAGCGAAATCCACAGCTGTTTTGTTTGGACAGGCTGGTCTCAAGTCTGAGCTTGCATACAAAGGGCTTATCACCAACACTGGCCTTTCTTTGACAGCTGTTTTCCTTCCCAGCCCCAGGGCTCTGGTCAAAGGAAAGGAAAAAGGCTTGCTGAAGAAAGAGGCAGTGATATCAGCAAGCTGTGGTAGATGCCTGGCTTCAAGGTCTGAGTCTCTCTCTCTCTCTCTCTCTCTCTCTCTCTCTCTCACACACACACACACACTCTCCAAAAGATCACCTTCTCGATTCAATCTCTGCACTAGAATAAGTATAAAATAAGTACTTTGGTGAATCTATCGGTTTTGCCCATACAAGCTGGTGTATAAACAGGGACTAAATTACTTCCTATAATAAAACAAGCAATTGCTATATATGACAAGGACCAATGGATTTCAAGTCCTGCAGAAAAATCTGCTTGTGGGCATATGTGTCTGCGACGGAACAACACGTATCCCACCAGCATGAGGTCAGGCACGTGAAATCAGTGTGAGGTATATGAGTGCCACATCTAGTAGAAAGGATAAAAATCAGGGCCGTTGTCAGCTGCCTAAATTGAGAGGAAGAGGCGCCTGCAGCAACTTCCTTTGGGGAAGGTTTGTTTTGTGCTGGTGAACTGCTCCCCCTGGTGGATCAGGATTTGCCGTGTTTGTGATTCTGTGCTGCAGGGGACAAACATACTCTGGAGATAATTAGACCGTTGCAGGCATAGAAACATATTCTCCAGAAAAAGAGCTAACTTCGGAGCATCACAAAATATATCGAACGCCTGGTCGGTCCCTCACGGATTCTGAGCATCTTCCTCCTGCAAATTACAACGTTTGTCTTCCCACATTATCAGCCTCGTCTCCTACATTCTCATTATGATGGCTGTTTCAAAATTGTGTCTCTGTGTTGATTTGAAAGACACAGAAAACACTTAAGTCCTCTATTTTATTTTATTCCTCCTTAAAAGTAATTCTGGACATTTATCAGGAGACAATGATCCACAGTGGGGAGAACACTTTGCTGTGAAATCATTTTCCTGTCTACTTTTAACTCCTCTCTCTGAGGTGGTCATGTTGATTGTGGTTCATTTATGCCTATGTCCCTGTTCTCCATACCTGCTCTCAAAATAAAGATAAGTTGTATGATTTTTCCAAGGACAAAATTTCTCCCTTTATTACATATTTCAGTGCCAACGCATAGTTTATGCTGTTCTTTTCGTTACAGAGATTTTCTGTACGCCTTGCCACGCACAGAGAGGAGATTCTGCAGGTCAGACAAGGATGAAAATCTATGACAACTCTCACTCTTTTGAACATTCTGCGATGATTCACATTGCAGCCTCAGTCCAAACAGTTTATAAGCTAAATAAGGAGGTATTTTAAATATTTATTCAACAAGACATATTTTAAATAACCTACATATGTAAATAGAGCGTTCTTAGCCTGTACATTATTGCCAGGTCGATTCTCATGTTCTGATATATAATTAATTACTGGTTTATTCCTCTGTAAACCGAAGCAGGGAAGAATTCAGCGATGCCAGGTCACCGATGTCAGCAAAATGTAATACCCTCTTGTCAGTGTGAACTGTGAGGGAGAAATGGAGGGCCACAACGTGTCCAAAAAACAAGTTCACGTCCCCGTTTTAGTTGCTTTCTCCTGATGCCTAGACTTTTTCTCTATGCTATCTAGGTGGGCTTGGAATGCACACTTTCTAGATTACAGCAAACTCGGAATGGAGATGCAGGGTGAACTATGCATTTTATAAGGTAGAGTCACCTCCAGTGGATGCATATTCGTGAGCATTTTAAGCAGCACTGTTACATTTAGAAACAATAACAGCACACATACCAATCATTTTGGTATTTCTTGGTCATTGAAAATAAGAATATTTTTAGTGCTTACGCAAAATCTGTGCATCCATTTTTAATTTTATAAGAGGAAAATATAGAGATATATGTGTTTTCTTTTACACTTACAGTGGGCATCTATCTTTTAAATTTTTCCACTGAAAACTTCTAAAGGATAAAAATTCTGAACTTCAAATTTGTCATGAGTATAAGTAGCTCTCAAAAAGGAAAAATCAGGCAAAAAATATGGCATCTTTTCTCCTTATACTTAATTTCTGATCATGTAAAATAAGTAATCACCTCAAATATCTTAGCACATTGTTAGTTTGGGTCAGTGGTACAACGAGCATGTTTCATTTAAACATAATACATGTGACTTACCAAAAACCTAGCTCAAAGTTCTGATTCTGAACTTGGTGAATTAATTCCTCAACTAAATTGTAGCCAGTGGATTAGCAGCATTAATTATCCTGGCCCATAGCCAAAACATCTGGAAAACTTAAGATGGAAAATGCAATAATTAGTTTATGCCATTATGACATACAAACCCACTGGTTTACCAACCTTTTACTATCACCCAGTAATTTTGCCACACTTTGAAACGTTCTGTATTAAATTTGCAGTGGATTCCTTTTGCTATTCTTCATTAAGAAGGAACAATAAAACATAGGAAAATTAAATGATAGCAACAACAACAAAAAGATTGAAGTTTATGGTTGGAATGACCATCAGAAGCATTCTTAGATGCAGATGTATCTCTTTATTATGGTATTATTTTTGTGCTTAAAATAAATGCCCTTTCTGCAGTTAACAGAATAGGGCTAATAAGATGTAAATTATTCCTACTTTTGAACTGAGTGTTAATGCACAGTTACACAAAGAAGAAAAATAAAAGGTTAAAAATGGTGGCTCTACCTCTCTCCAAGTTTCCTCTACAATGTATCCCTATGAAGTGTCCCCCTGCAATGTTGACTTCAATAAACACACAAAAGAGCTCAGGGAATTTCTTCTTTAGAGATTTGGTGGTGAATTTTTAGATTTGCCATAACTTATATATGAGGGTTTTTTTTCAATGAAAATGTTGATTAAGTTTAAGCCTCCATATCAGTATGGAAAAAAGAATTCTTTCCTTAAAATAAATGGTAGCAATAAGATACTCAGATTATCTTTTTATTAACTATTATTATGATTGATACCTCTCTTTTTACAAATGTTCTTCTAAAAAGTCTTGCTAAAGATAGAGCATACATAATTTTCTGTATCCTTTCTATGTACATAAAGGACCTTGTGGAATTTGTATAAAACAAACATAAGAAGACTAAAATATGGAGAGAAGAAGGCCACCTGACTAGGGATCTCAGGACACAAAGACAAACACCCAAGGTAAGCTCCCTGAGTTTTTGCTTTACCTCGTATCTCAGACCTGGAGCTCCAGGGGCCAATAACTCCAAAATAACAATGGGCACAGACAAGAAAAGCCCCAAGGAAAGCCTGCTCTCTCTTGAGCTTAAGGACCAGGAAAGGGGCAACCAACCAAGACAGAAAAACACAGTTAGAGAATAACTGCTCTGCTCCAGCCAAACACCACAGAAACTGGGGTACTACCAGAGGAGGCTGAGTAGGGAGCAGGGACTTCCATTCCTGCCAGATAGTAAACAGCCCCACCCCCAACTTCGTGGTATCATGAAAGCCATAAGGGGAGTAGTAACAAGGCATTTGTATCCGTCACATATAGGAAAGTGCAGTGACCTTGAACACCATGAGTTTGAACTGTGCCCGTCCACATATACATGGACTTTTTTCAATAAATGCAGTTGGCCTTTAGTATCCATGGGTTCTTTATCCACAACTGAAGGAGAATTTGAAAATACAGCATTATGCAAATCCCCCACATATACTAGGGGACAACTGTATTATGGGAGGTCTCAAGAGGGGCTGGAGCTCCCAGCCAGCTCAGCAGTGAAGAGGAGCACCTCTCAGACGGCACCAGAAGCCGAGTAAGGGGAACTTCTACCCCCACCTGGCAGTAATGAAGTGGCAGCCCTCTCTTTCTCTGCCAGAGTGCTGTCACATGAAACTAGCTAAAATGGAGGGCTTAAATAAGATTTAGACTTAGAATATCCAAATGTCTAGGTTTCAATTGAAAATTATTTGTTATACCAAGAGTAAGAAAAAACTAAAATTAAATGAGAAAAGACAATAAATGTATGCCAGCATCAAAATGATACAAATGTTAGAATTATCTAGCAAGGACTTTAAAGCAGCCATTATAAAAATGCTGCAATGAGCAATTACAAACACTCTGGAAACTAATGGGGAAAAAAGCCTCAACACAGAAATAGGAAGTCACAAAAAATACAGAAGATATAAAGATGAGTCAAATGGAAAATTTTTGAACTGAAAAATACAATAAAAAAAAACTCAGTGCTTGGGCTCTGCAGCAGAATGGAGGAGACAGAGGGAGAATCAGTGAACTGGAAGATAGAACAACATAAATTGCCTATCTATACAACAGAGAGAAAATACACTGAAAAAAAATGAAAAGAACCTCAAGGACCTGTGGAATTATAACAAACAAACAAAAAAATCTAACGTCTGCATCCCCAGAGTCCTAGAAGGAAAGAAGAGAGCAGGCCTGAAAAAGTGTCCTAAGAAATAATAATGGCTGAAATTTTCCTAAATTTGGCAAAAGGCATAAATCTACAGATTTAAGAAGCTGAATGAATCTCAAATACAATAATGTCAAAGCAATTTATAGCAAGACACATTATAGTCAAACTTTTGAGAACTAAAGACAAGAACAAAAACCAAAATCAATCCAGACATTCTTCAGTAGGTAAATGGTTAAATAAAATGTGATACATGAGTACTAATAAAAACAATCAACTATTGATACCTGTAACAGCCTGGATGAATCCCCAGAGAATTATGGGGAATGACAAATGCCAAATTTAAAACATTACATAGTATTCAACTCCATTTATATAATGTTACTGAAATGACAAAATTACAGAAATGGAGAACAGATTGGGGGGGTTAAGGAGAGGGCAGGGTGGGAGGAAGGTGGGAGTGGTTATAAGGGGGCAGCCTGAAGCATCCCTGCAGTGACACAAATATTTTTTATCCTGATTGTGTCAATGTCAATGTCCTGTTTCTTATTCTACAGTTTTGCAAGACGTTAGCACGGAGAGAAACTGGGTAAAGGATCACTCTGCATTATCTCTTACAACTGCATGTACATCCACAGTTACATCAAAATTAAAAGTTTAATGTAAAAAAAGTCCTGCAAGGCTTATAACTTAATGACTATATTACTCTGGATTTAGACTCAAAGAATTTTGACTGTGTTACTTGACTCTTATGTAACCTTGGACAAGTATTCAGGTACTCTGAGCCTATTTCCTTGTTGGTGACATGGGCATAATAATACCTACCCTGCTTATTTCACCAGCTGTAGTCAGGGCAAAATACAAATGAAATAATGATGAGGAAAAGGCTTCTTAACTCTTCAAGTACTACAAGAGAAAGAACTAACCTTTGCAGGATGCCGTGTGCCAGGCTCTAAGCTAAGCTGAATGTGTTCCGTGTTTTATTTTTATATGTTAGTATTTCATGCGAAACTTTTTAAAGCAGAACCTGAATGGCAGAGTATGTGAAATTTGACAAAACACCACTAAAGAGAAATGTCCATCTTTTATCATTTCTCAGGCATTCAAGAGTTTCTAAGTTGAGAGTCTATAGTAATTCTTATCAAAATTCCTGACCTTTTTCAACACTCTGAAACTCCAGATACCCTCTCACTCTCCTTTCCTTACACATGCCAAACCAAACCATCCTTTCCCTTGCCTGCTGCACACACCTCAACAAGGTGAGCCGCCACCAACACACGGCCTCCCTGTTGTGCATTTCTTCGCACTACTTGCTTTCTGAAAGAGAATCAGTTCATAAGGCTTGGACGTTTTTTTCTTTATAGCACCTCCCTAATACTGTACCATTAGACTTGGAAAAGATGGAAGAGTTTGCAGCTGTTTTTTTTTTTTTGAAAAAAAAAAACACATTTCATTTATTATCAACATTTTATAATTGAGGAAATGTTAGTAATCTGCTGAGAGTCTATAGCTATGCTAATTTAGGAGAGTTAGGAAATACTAGAAAAGATGACTATTCCACACTTTACAATGACTTTTTTCTGCTTTCTGTTTTTTTTCCATGAGACTCCATGACTAAGAATCCAGCCATTTGTTTACCTACTCTTTTGTTGAGTCATTCATTTATTTATTTCATCAAGCATTCATCAATGACCTAACACCCATCGATTGCAAGGCTCTGTGCTAGACCCCAGGGATACGAAGATGAGTAGAAGAGATAAACTGAAGAGATAAACTTGAAAACAATAACAACAGGCATATATTAAATAGTTCATGATGCAACAAGGCGTGAAGGTGTCGTGGGAACACAGAAGGAAGCACTTTACTGTGGAGCCATCAGGGTACCCAGAGACAACCGCAGGGACCAGGCATGTAATGTGTTGGGGGGTACGAGGAACTGCTCCGAGCAAATCTGGCTTAATAAATGGGTAGCAGTCGACCTAGCATCTGAGGGACTAGGAACATGATGCCTAATGATGATGATAACCTGTGGTTCCACCTTCAACCTTTAGCCCAACTGACCATTGTCATCATATCCAATAAAGCCCTTCTAGCCCTCTGCCACATTCACGAGCTTCCTTTTTAGTCTCCCTGCTTCCACACTTGCCATCATAGTCTTTTCTCCACTCAGAAGTCAGAGGGAGACTAAATATATAAATAAGTTCATGCAACTTCTGCACCCGATGTCTTCCTACACCACTGAGAGTCAAAGCCAAAGCCTTTACCTTTGTTTGAAATCACGTCTCCTAGATGAACAATAGAATACGTTTTTAAGTGTCAATTGCTGGCCGCCATTCTCTATGAATTCTGCACCCCCAAATTCTGGATGATCTCAGGTGGTGCCCAGGCCGCAGCTATTCCGACATTTTACTCCCTCCCTTGCTTTAGCTGACCGCCCTATCCGAGCACTGCTCTTTCCTCTTTCACGTCTTTGCTCTGCCTTGTGCACTCTTCACAGTCTGCACGCACGGCTCGCGGTGCTTCTAATTCATCTCTCTCCACTAGACTTTATCTGTTTAGTTTATCATTCTAGCCCCAGTGCCTCTAAAAGTACCTGGCATGTAGGAGGCATTAAATAAATAAGTTTTAGAACAAACTGAAAGAACAACGATGAATTGAAGAAGCGTTTGGCACGTCCCAGAGAAGCGGTTTGGAAGTGGCAACCGGCAGCAGGAAACGGCCCTGGAAAGAGGAGGAGGAGGAGGAGAAGGCGGCGCCCGGATATTTTTCTTCAAGAAGATGAGGAGACATGAACAGAAACTTTTCAAACGAAGACAGACTAATGGCCAACAAACATGAAAAAATGCTCCACATCTCTAATCAGGGAAATGCAAAATCAAAACCACAATGAGATATTGCTTAACTCCAGTGAGAATGACTTTTATCAAAAAGTTCCAAAACAACAAATGTTGGCGTGAATGCGGAGACATAGGAACACTCCGGCACTGCTGGTGGGACTGCAAACTAGTGCAACCTCTGTGGAAAGCAGTATGGAGATACTCAAAGAACTGACAGTAGACCTACCATTTGATCCAGCAATCCCACTACTGAATATTTCTCCAAAGGAAATAAGGACATTTTATTAAAAAGGTACCTGCACCTGAATGTTTTTAGCAGCACAATTCACAACTGCAAAGATGTGGAAACAACCCAAGTGCCCATCAACACATGAGTGGATTAATAAAATGTGCTATATGTATACCATGGAGTTCTATTCAGCCACAAAAAACCAGTGGTGATCTAGCACCTCTTGTATCATCCTGGATAGAGCTGGAGCCCATTCTACTAGGTGAGGTGTTGCAAGAATGGAAAAACAAGTACCACATGTACTCACCATTAATAGATCAGCACTTAAAATGTGCACGTATGGAAATAACATTCATTGGACATCAAGCAGGTGGGAGGAGGCAGGAGAGGATGGGTAAATTCACACCTAACGGGTACAGTGCACATTATCTGGGGGATGGGCACACTTGTAACTTGGACTCAAATGGTACAAAAGTAATTTATGTAACCAAAATATTTGTAACCCCGTAATATTCTGAAATCAAAGAGGAAGAGAGAAGCCAAAGAAGACGAGGACCCTTGACCGTTTTAAACAGGAGACTTTCACAGCCAGATTTGCATTTCAGCAAACTCAGTCTTGCTGAATTTTAGTGAGATGAATTAGTCCAAAATAGAGTTAAGGAGACTAGAAATAGAGACACCTGTTAGTAGACTCTTACAATCCTAATGAGAAGAATCTGAACAAAACTATGACAGTTTTAAAAGCCAGAGTAGGGAAAGAAATGGAAACTGAGCCTCGCATGGGTTTGTTTTGTCTTATTTAGTAACAGACATAACTATGAAGAGGGAATAGTCACTTGCATTTAAGCTTTTATAGTTCTATTTTGCTTTAACAAATACAAATTAAGATGGGCTTAAAAAATACAAACCTAAGACTTTCCAGAAACCAAACAGAGGTCACTGAAGCCTGTCTGGGCTCCTTCCATCCAGTCCTCCGTTCCCCACGTGTGGTCTGAGTGATCCTGGGGTCTCTGCGTTTGTAACCTTGCCTCATAGGCCGTTCTGCACATTTATTATTCCTAAGTGAAAAAGTGCTACGCAACGTCTGTTCTAAATATCTCCTAATTTCCATTTACGCACCATTGTCCTATAATCTGTTCAAAGCTGAAAATAGAACTAAAGTATGATCTCAGCATAACCTTTAGCAATTAATTTTATTACTGTTTTTTTCTTTCCCAACTGAACAAATTCACAATAAATAAGAAAAGCTTTATCTGTGAAAGAGCCCCAAAATAGACCTCAACCTCTTACCCTTTAACCTTCTCCAGAAACTTGCTAAGCCAGTATTAAGGAAAGTCCCTCCGCCGCGCCCCCCTTCCTTCTTTCAACCCAATATTACTTTGGTTAAAGAAGTAAATCTAATTAAAGGAGCATGGGAAATGGGAGCCGTTTTGTGAGTTAGAGAAGCCGGCTCTGTGTATCTTTCACCAGTGATTGGGCTTATGAGATGGAAAATTCCATACACAGCCAGGCAAAGTGCTCTCAATGTTGTTGGAACATCTGCTTTTCTTTGTGTAAAATCTCTTCCACACGGTGGGCGAGGATTTTTATTCTAATTGAATTTGTAGTTAATTCCAGATAAAGATGAGCTTCTTTTTGCTGATGCTGCTCAAATCAGGGGTCCCAGTCCCACCATTCAAAGCCCACTTTTACCCAGAATGAATCAAAACAAGTGGTGGGTGCTTCGGCTCAAGTGAATCTCCAGCTGAATCCCGCGTGATAGCAGTTGAAGGGCAGACTCCTGTTCCTTAAATGCAGTGCTTCTAACCTATTGAGAAAGGGCACTGCGGGGCCTTGGTTTGAAGATGGCTTTCCACCCTCCTGTGCATGATAATCTGGTGTTAATTGATCATAATAACAAATATGAGTATTATCCTAAACCATTTTAAAGAACCTAAGGGGTTGAGCCTTCCAATATCTGATGCAATATTTCCTAAACAAATTAATGAGTATAAGACCTGTGGGACTCCCAGTGCCTTCCCCATGCCACTTACTTGATACCCTCCTGCCTGTAACAGTGGCCTTTTGGAAACTAGTGTTTTCCATCAGTCCATATTTGGGATGTTATGAAATAAAGGAAGACTATTAAATTACAATTAGTTTCTTTTCCAATCAACCCTGGGAAGTGGATGGGCCCTACTCTCCCTGCTACTAAATTTTATTTGGGACTTAAAATAGAGATTAAAACCAGTACCTAGAACCTGAAGCCAGAATAAGAACCAAATCTGGGTCCTCCCCAGCTTATCAGGTAGCTGGAATATGTACCCATCCCTTCAGGGTCTCTTAACAAAGCTGACTTCCCATTTTCTCTAGAAGCTTTGCACCCAGAGAGAGGGCACCACTTTCCGTCCTTAGAAGTGGGGTATAGATGGGAGAAAGATCTTAATGTAATCTTGGCATTTTCAAAGGTGCTGATATTGATTAACCCTTGTGGAGGTTTACCACTTCTTATCACATTTAGACCCAAAGCATAGATTTTTAACTCTTCCTCCTTTAGGGTTCTGCCCTGATTATTCCAGCTGAGTTAGTTGTCCCTGGGATGAACCCTTTGATATCCAGAACATATCTATCTATTATTACACTTCTGTATCTGTATTGACTTTTACAGAAACACCCTCTCTCTGGACATCTGCTATTTATCTGAGCAATTCAAGGTCAGAAGGAATATGATCAATTCATTCTTGAAATTCAGTAGATAAAAAAATAATTTTTAAACTAATAAACCCAAATAGTTTAGAAGATTTAATAGAGAAAGTGTATTTCTTTTACTTGGCCAAAGTTGCAAGCCATCATATACAAAAATGAGAAATGTTGGCTATATTAAGTCAAATTAAATACAGTAAGAAAAGAAAGAGCCATCGCAGAATAAGAGTAGATTGATTCCAATTTTTCTCTAATATAAATAATACTGCAATGAACATCCATTGAAATAAACTTTAAGTATATTTCTGGTTATAGTGCTAATGTTCATTTCATAGAAATAAATGGCTGGGCCAAACGAGGATGGGAACCTCATTTTTGCACATTCTTAGTAAGATTGCTATTAACAATTCATAAATGAAAATGACATCTTTTTGCTTTAAATATATATACACATATACATATATATATATATTTATACACACACACACATGAATCATGCATACTGGGGAGCATTATTGACACTAATTCTTTATCTTACCTATATTCACAATTTCTGCTACGGAACTTTGTAGTATACTCTTAGAAAAGGTAGATTATGCTTCACTAACCTTGACTTTGGGCTTCATAATGTGACTTCCTTTGACCAATCTGATGTTGGAAGATATGACGCAAGAGGGACTTGAAATGAGATTTTAGAGATGGCATACCATCCTCAGATGAAGCATATGCTCTCTGCCCTGTCGGCTGGTTTCAGGTGGATAAGCCACCCCAGCCAACTTGCAACATGAAACTGAGCCATCCCAGCTGACATGAGCAAAAAGTAAATGTTTATTTTTAGATAGCAGTGAAATTTGAGATTATCTGTTGTTACACAGCAATATCTGACTAATGCATATATTTAATACTACTATGACAATGAGTAAGAAGACAACACCACTTTTTTTTTCATGGAATTTGCCCGGCATTAAGAGAAAGACATACATATAAACAAATATTATTTATATCTATAGTGTCAGATAGTGATTTGATTTAAAGAAAAAGTAAATAAGAAAGGAGCATATTTCTTTCCTACTGAATTTGAATATTTTGTATTTCCTTTCTGAAATCGCTTCAATGTGCTTTACAAATTTTTCTTTGGAATGTTCATCTATTTCTAATTTGTAATTATTTTCACATGCTGGTTATTTTTACATATTACATATTTACATATATTGACTTTTTAAAGTCCCACATATTTTCCTTAATTTGATTACAATTTTGTATTATTAAACAGAATTTTTTTATAATTTAGTAGTTTTTTGTTTTATGCTTTATTACATACACCAAAATGTTTATATTTTAATTCTTCATTTGATTATAATTGTCATTTATTTTAGTGTATAATGTGAGGTAGGGACCTAACTCTATCTTTACGCTTGCCCAAGCTCTCTGTCATCAATGTTTAATTAATCCAACTTCTCCCAGTTTATGTGAAATGTTACCATTGCCATATATCAAAAATTGGGTAACATATACTACTATTGCTAAATGCCAGTAATGTCTTATCTTAATGATATTAAATGGCATTGAGAAGCATATATGAAATTACTTTCAATGAAGAAAAGCAGGTAACACATATGACTCCATGTGTCCTTATTTCTGCAAAATCAATACACACACATAAACACATGTGAGGAAGATTAGGAAGAAATCCAAAATTGTAATAGCTCTTAACTTGGAGTAGGGGGAAGGATAATGGGTAATTATTATTACTTCTTTGCCATTTTATATAATCTCTAAATTATCTACAGTTAACAAGCAATATTTCTATAATCAGAAAAACGTTTATAAATAAATATATTACTAAAAAACTAAAATAGGGCTTCAATAACTTGAAAACTTCTATTAACTAGAATGCCCTATAAATAAATATATTACTAAAAGAACTAAAATAGAACTTCAATAACTTGAAGACTTCTATTAACTAGAATGCCAAACTATTTTTTTTTTTTTTGCTTATTGGCATTTTAAATTATTTGTTTATATTTTTATGAATTAAACAAGCAACCATTCAGTGTACACTTTGTCAATAAAAGATTTAAATTTCCTTCCCATCCTCCTCTAGAAAGTCATTTCCCAACTACCCTACTACTATTCTTAGGAATCGGATCTATTTTTTGTTTTAGGAATAGGTGAATCCTAGTATATTTAGAGAAATGAGGTAAGCCTAAAAGCAGCTGCTTAGATAGAGTACTGCCCTTTGCTTAGAGAAATGCAGTTATATTAATGCTCCCATTTCCCTCCTGGAGGGTTTTTCTTCGGGTGCAGAGAGAGCATCTGCACTGGGTGGGAGTTGGGCTCTGTGCCTTCTGACCACCCATTCAGTGCTGCGCTTGAAGAGTTCTGTACATTTCCAAGACAAGGCGTGGAGTAGGCCAGCTACCCAGTGGCTGCACGCTTTGGGGGAAGCCTAAGCCTGAGAACGGATATGTTTACAAAGTGGGTGAAGAACACCTGGCTTCCTTGTTCCATCCCAGAAACACATCTCAACACATCCAAGGTTATGAGGTAATAAGGAAAAGGAATTAACTACGGCCTCTCCTGCCACATGTCAAAGTTAATTGTACTCTAAATGAGTCTTAATTATGCCAGTGAAGTTTAGAGTTTAATAGAAAGAACCTGTTCACTGAAACTGTAACTTTTATTGTAAGGACTAAGAGAGATTTAAAGTCAAGTTTGCTTTCCACGCAGTGAGCTTAATTTGAAGCTACAGTATTAATTTTTGAGGCAACAAACCCCATGTTTCTCCTAAAGAGTGGTTGGCTCGTTGTCGTTTCCTGTCTAGGAAATATCTTACCCTAGGGAAAAATCTACATCTTCTAAAAAATATTTAGCTTCTGATTTTCTGAATTTGCTACATTTTAATACTTAATTTTTAATTCAAGTTTCTTCTCTTGCAGAAAATATAAAACATAGCAACTTGTAAACAGTTGCCTTTTTATGGCTAGAAACCACCATTTTTTGAAAGCCTACTATGTGCTAGGCACTGATCTGTGAGTTTTACAGGTATTATTTTTAATACTATAACATTACTGTATGGGAGATAGAATCATTTCTTTTTGTTTTTGTTTTCTTTTTGGATGATGAATCTGAGATCCAAATGAATTAAACGACATACTCAAGGTCACAGCATTTATAAATGACTGAACTGGAGCTCAAACCTAAGTCTTTTTTTACACTGAAGCTGGACATTTGTCCTAAATACCACATCTTCTCCTATGAGGGAAACAAAATCTAATTCCATCAACTTCATTACTTCATTATATTACTTTTATGGAGATACATATATTGATAATTACTTATGTTTATTAATAAATTTGATCTAAATATCAGCCTTCGTATTTGAGCCGGAGCATCCTACGTGTGTAGGTTAGGTGGCTGCCTACCTAAATTATTCATTTTGTAGGTTAACAAACTATGAGTGTGTTTCTGTTGGTCTACCTCTGTGTTTTTAATTCTCATCATCATTAAATTGAATCATTGGGTTAATATTTTTATTTAGGAGAACTCTGCTAAACTGCAAAACTATAGACTATGACTTGGGTAATTGTGCTATTATCACATAATAGCATGCATACAATTTAGGTTTTCAGATTAAATAATTGTCATCTTAAAAGGAGGGGAAGAATAGAGAATGGGGAACAGAACTGTCAAAAATGATGAGGTATGGTAAGAAATCAGAGGTTATGCTGTTAGCCAAGAGGGCTGGAGGCATCTTGGGAAACAGCCTAGAAGGCGGTGACTGGAAAGAGCAAAGCACCGTGAGAACTGGTGCAAGAGTTACTGAATTCAGACTTCACTTTCTAGGACTCGTACTAGCAAGAAAATAGGCTTATAGAGTTTAGAGTACAGAGGATTTCACCATGTGGTCTTGAGCAAGTCATAACCTTTCTAGATTTGTGTTTCTTCATGGGAATATTAATAATAATACAGATATCAAGGGCTTGTCAAAAAATTCAAATGAGACAATGTGTTAAGTAGTATTCTGAGGCTGATACTGTAAACACTGTTCAGCAATATTTTGAAGGAATCTCCATCGATGATACGAAACAAGAGAGGATGGACAAAGGAATTTCATGTAGATGAATAGTGACTAAAAATTTAGAAAATCAAATTCCAGTAGTTTATCTTCTGACTTCTACTTTCTGATGAAAGGGCAAAGTCTCTGTTATATTGAAATTCTTGTGACGTATTTTGCATGGGGATAGATTATAAACTTGCAATTGACTCATCGATGTTTTAGCTGGAGGGAGCCCATCCCACACGCCTGCAATTCCCGTTGGATAAATGAAAGCCTCCCTCCCTTCTCTTTGATGTGGTAAATTCCCAAAAGCCATCAGTGATTTAGGGACCCTTCTGAAGAAAATCTCTCCTTGAACAGAAAAGCAGCATTAATGTTTCTCAACATCCACCAGCTTCTTGCATTTAAGGAGCAGCAACAGCAGCAGCAACAAAATGATTCTAAGTAAGAAAGAATCAAATAAGAATTTCCAAACTTTTTTTTTTTTTTTTTATGAAACCAGATGGTGAGTGATCACTGACATTTTCCAAATGAGGCATCGGTGGGGCATCGAGTGGGAATAGATTATCCAGAGCTGCCTAAATTCAACCTGGCACCAACCTCAGCCGCAAATACAGGGCAGTTAAAAGCCCAGGCAGTCATTACTTACTCTTTACAGATATCTGTTCCTTTAAGGGGCTTTGCTTTTGTTATTTTTGACTTTTTTTTTTTTTAACAGTTAGTGTTTTTCTTTTGAAATAATTAAACGGAAAGGAAGTCTAGAGAGAGACTGAGTGACATCCAATATTCCCTAATACCCTCTTGTTGCTTTAGGTGATTGCTATGCTTAATTAAGGAGGGCCCTAGGTCTGTCATTGACCAGGGACTGACCTGTGGGGTGGGAGGGAGTGGGCTGTAACCTGACCGAGCCCAGGTGTGTGCCTGCAGGTCACACTCTGGGAAAACATGTGGCCCCAGTAAGCCTTTCCCAAGCCTGGCCATGCCTTTAACTATTTCAGGTCTTTCTCAAATGTCCACATTCTCTCATTCTTAGAGGATGTCAGCATACTTTCCTCTAGGTTAAGATTTTCAAGTTGGAAAAGGAAGTGCATAAGGTTAAGGGACGTGCTTAAGGCTATGAAGAATAGAACCCAACTCTTCTGGCGTCCAGTATCCGTTCTGTGTATGCAACACAGTGCCATAGATCTGGCCTATTCTCACTTATTCACAACACCAGTTATTTAAAAGGAAGGTTTTCTTCCTCTAGAGCAGCATTTTGCTTTACGTCTCCACCCTATCTCTCCCTTCCTCCTTTCCTTCCTTCTTTCCTTCCTACCTTCCTCTCTCTCTTTCTTCATTTCTTTCTTATCACAGACAAAGCAAACTTTGCTTTGCTTTGACAAAGTTCCAGGAAACTCGGTCCCTGTGCGTCCAGCACATGGTGTTACAGAAAACACAATGGCAGATGATCTTTGTTCCCCGTAAAGTTTCCTGTACTACGAGAGGTATTTATTGATAGAAAAACTGTGGATGGATGGGGGTGGCTTCAAAACACACAGCATTAATGGGAAAGTAAATTAAAGTGTCTTCCCTGTGAACAATCCTATTGTCAATTATCCATGAGCAACAAGATACATTTACAGGACAAAAAATATGAAAAATATATTCTCTTAACTGACATCAAAAGAGAATGTTCCCTTTTTGAATAAAGAATTATCTGCATTCATAATATGTAAATGATTTGCATCTCAAAATCTTTTTTATTTGTAATGCTGCTTATGAAAAGTATTACTCACATTTCCCTGAGTTTTTTAATAAAGTCAACTGACCTTATGTTGAAGACTGTTTTCATTAAGAATATTAATAACCTAACTCTTCTTTACCTTGCACCTTAAAACCATGGACTCTACTGATTGACATCCTTTCAAAATATCATGTGGACATCTTTAGGAATCATTGACATACAGATACCCCTTTGACCAAAGCCCACTTGAACTCCAATGGATGGTCTTGTGCCAGCATACGCCAGCAGGGCTGTTTTATGTTGAGGTCAGATGTTGTAGTTCCTCTTTGTTGGGGTGTACAGAGGAGTGATTGTGGGCATTTGGGTCACAAGGCCCTGACTGCCAATTCACTTACTGTAAGTGAAATTAAGGCAAGTTAATTAACCTTTAAGAGCTTCAACTCACATCTGAAGTGGGAATAAAAATGAACACTCAACAAAGTTGTTGACAATAGATGAATGCATGAACAAAATAAATGACCCAATTTAGCACCTGTAAACAGTAGGTGCTCAATAACTGCGCAGTCCTTTGCCAGTCCCTTCTCTGGTGTCACAACAGTTGCTGCTCACGTTCAGGAGGCTGCCAGTGCCATTTCCCTGTGCTACAGTCTGCTATACTACTTCACACTACCTTTCTTTTCTCTTTTTTGCTTTTCCTATTGATTTTTGCTTCCTTTTACCCCAGAGAAACATTTTCTATAGAAGGTAGTAGCGATTAGAATATTCTGATCCTTCTGATCAGCGAGCCGATTAATTGGTGCTCTGGTCTCTCTCTGGTTCTTTTTATGTTTGTATCCTCACCGACTTCTCAAAGGATCTCTTTGGACCACCAGGAATCCTTTTGCTATTAATCTATCCTCACCCTAAACCCCACCATTTCCAAACTCACATTCACTTTCTGTTATTTCAACACTTGGAACTTTCCCAGGTACTTGTGGGTGCCCAGACGGCTGAGTTTTTGTCTGTAGTTAAGTGATCTGAGTTTGAGCTTATAAGCATATGACTGCTATGAAGAATAGGAAGTATAATAGATAGAATTCTATTCCCTGTTTCTCTTCTTTCTCTTCTAGTTTCTTCTGACCTTCTAAAGCCAAACAGGAGTTCCGGGATCAGAACTCCAGAAATTCCAAAGCTTCACTCAAAACTGCCTGTTACTACATCTTTTTACATGTAACGTTGAACAACATTTTCATTATTGCTAAATTCCGCTCTTTCGAATTAGAGAATGCTTAACACAGAACCATTTCATATCTTTCCTTCACATTTTTTAATTTTTTCACTATGTTTTCTTTTGCCTTGTTAACTAAGAAGTTAAGGTTTTATTTATATACTTCCAAGGCTTTCAATAAATAAACAGGAAGTTTGATCAATTGTTGAGATTATGTATCTACATATTACCAAACAGATATTTGAGATACTTCAATCCTTGGTTTCTGAGATTACTAGCACATCAATGTGTGTTAATAAGAGTTATACAGGAAGAAACATACCATGAGAAATAAGTCTGTGAAATCATAGGTTAAATAAAGTTAGCCAGATTTTATAAAATTGCATTTTCCAAATGATTAGCCCACAAAACTGCTTTCAGGGGGCTGGTAATCTAAGGAAACTACTTTGGGAAATGCTAGATATACAAATGAGTTTTCATATTTAAGCATTATCATCTGAAACATAAGCATTGTACTAGGGTTAATTAAATTATAGAACATGTTTATACAAATAAATTATTATAAGAACTCAATTGAAGCATTTTTATCAGATTAAATTTCTGAGAAAAGATACTTTTCTTTTTCAAAGTTAATGACCCACACGTGCTTCCCACACCTTACAAATGTTAACAGCCCCTCAAGATTCAAGCCAAGATAACTTTGGATTAACTTTCAAAGTTTTTGTTTTGTTTTGTTTTTAAGAATGAATACAGCACTCATTTGTTTGGGAAATGCAACAGGTCTATAATCTGTCTTCTCATGTAGCTAACACACCCAAATCAATTCAGATAATCTGGATTTCAAACATCTTTCAAGAGGAAAAGTTTCCAGAAAATTTATTTTCTATTCATATCCTGAAACTATGTAATTATAGCTCTGAGACTAAACAATTCCTGATGGGGTAAATATGAGCAAGAACATACATTCCGTTGACATGAACAAGTTATTATTTATTTGAGTACTGTACTGTCAGTACATGGTTGTTTCTGATATAAACTTAAAAAAATTAGTCACAAATTCATTATTGTTACCCTACAATTTTCATGTATAATTTGAATATGTATATTAAGCATGAGGTGCACATGTCATGTCTTTATCTCTGCTTGGAAACAAGAGTAAGGTAGGCCAGTTGTTTTCCTACTTTAAATTCACGCAAAGATATAAAATAGCTTATTGGATTGTAGCGTTATTGCAGACTGTGAACTTTTGTCAAAAGCCCTGAGTTCCACAGTATTAAAAACATTCTCAATCGGGTCAAAGAAATTAAAAAAAAGAATGCTTGCAAAATAATTTCAAAGAAAAAATGAAGAAAAAAGAAAAGATGTTGATAGAAATCAACATTATATTTGTGGAAAGGACTCATTATATGACATGAAAGCCATGAACTTCTTTTCATTTACCTAAGGAGACAAACTATTGGACTGATCACGTGTACTTTTCCAAAACTTTGACACTGATTATTTTAAACTATAGTGAATATCATTTGTTTTTGCCTGCCCACCATCTATTTTCTATTTGTCTCATATTAGCATCTTGATTTTTCTTTGAAGAAACGTCCAGACCTACTGCACACAGTCCAAGAGTAGCGAAGAATCTGTGTATCCTTTTCCTTGCCCAGGGAGTGTGCAGTGGCTGTACCAATGGGATTCTCTGCCGCAGAAATTTGAATCTTAGCATGGAGGACTAGTACAGAAAAATAGAGAGCTGATTCTTCTGCAGGACATATCCTAGAGAGAATGTTCTTCAGTTCCTGGCCCATTGATTCACGCATCATAGGTGTCCCTTCCTACTTTGCTTTAATGGTATATCAACATCTGCTTAAATAATCTATTGGATTCTTCATATGTTTCAATTCTGTCATCTCAGATGAATCATTACTGCATCAACCAATCAAATGAACAGCCCCCTCCTGGCTCTAATTCTAGCTGCTGTGTCTCATTGGTGTGCCATAGATACAACCTGGATATCATCTACCCCATAACATTTGCTAATTACCACAAGGAGTCCACAGACTGATGGATAACAGTTCCCTATTACCCTGAGCATGGAAAACAGTGATTTAGACTTTTTACTCAGATTTTGCCTGATGAAATAAGTATTAACAATATGTCAAGAGAACCGCCTCCACACCCTAGTAAAAATGATATGTAATGTTCAGAGTTTATGGGATGCAAAGCCAAGTTAGAGAGAAGAAAGTAGTCATAAGTAGAAGGGATACCTGCATTATTATGTGGTCTCACTTTCTGGCACAGAATAATGGAAAGAGTTAGAGAAAAATTGCAGGGTAGATCCAGTGGAAAATGTTACATTCCATCTCTGCTTCCAGAAGCAAAACTAGAAATGAAAATTTAAAGGGAGAGAGAACTAATTTATTGATCTAAGGATTGGCAAACTACAGCCCATAAGCCAAATCAGACCACACTCATCCAATTACGTAGTGTGTCTTGGCTGCTTTACAATGGGGGAGTTGAGGGATTGCTACAGAAATCACATGGCTGGCAAAGGGAAAAATATTTACTATTTGGACTTTTACAAAAAAAAAAAATTACCAACACCTTGATTAAACTGCATTCTATACATTTATGAGAGATCTGAAACATTCTGGAATAATGTTACTGAGTATGCACTCCTTTTTTGAGATTTTCAAAGAGCAATGGCATTTTGGAAGAACTGGTTATAAGCTTCATTTCTACAACTTAAAAGATTTTGATACCCAGGAAGTTATTTCAATTCTCTGAGTTTTAATTTCCTCTCAATAAACCAAGCAGATCAATAACACCTAATTCTCAGATCTGGTAAGGGCTGAGTGCCCTGGTATATTTAAATATCATCTATAAAGTTTAAACTATCTTAATGAAGAACACTCAAGAGTAACCTCACAATTCTCCGAATACATTCTCTCTTCAGAGACGCAAATTACTTCTAACCAAATTTTACTTCTGTTAAAATTTTAGAGGCTCTTACCTCTAAAGTATTAGCTAACATGCTATTTGTATGTCTTCACTTAGCAAATGGGAATTTATCTAATGAATTCCAATTATGAGAGGTAAGAATTACATTTGTGTCTTACCTGTAGTTTATCTGTCTGTCATTTTAATATAACTAAACCTTTACATCTTGTTCTTTCTACTTTTATCTCTTCTTCCTCTTTTCCACTTTCCAACTTGTGTCATATCTACCATTAATTTTACTTTATTAAGATTAATAACATGATTCTATTCTGTCTGCAATCATTATAGATCTTAAGTTTTTTTCAAGTGAAAAGCTTTTTTTCATAGAGCAATTGGCTAACTTAAATATACACATTTATGATATGTCATAAAATAGTCACCAAAGGCTGCTTCACATTCATCTTTGTTCTCATCTTAATTGCTCAAATATAGGTATTTTTTGGAATCTATAGAGTGCTGTCACTGTAATTTTATTCCTAACTGCAAATTACCAAATATGGTTTTTATTCAGCCAAAAAAGAATATTCTTCATCGCCATAACATAACCACGCACCACATCGTTTTTTTAAAGTGATCTTTAAAAGGTTTGTTTGCAGCAAAATTGATCACTTGCAAGTGTGAGGTCTAGGAATAATGACTAAATCTGTGCCAACTTTCTTGCCTCTACTGTTGCTAGCATGATGTTTCATTCAACAATGACAATAATAATAATAATGATAGTAATAGTTCTTCTTTCTCTCTCTTCCTGTTTTCTTCCTCTTACATCTCCTCCTCCCCCTTCTCTTTCTCCTTTTCCTTCTCTTTCTCTTTCTATATCTTTAGATGACCTATTCCCCCCACCTTTTAAAATTTTCTATCTTAATCTCAGATGTCATGTAAGTTCACATCAACATGTCGAACTTCATCACTCCTGTTTGGCACCTGCCAGCCCTTTCCATTTTGAAATCTCATGTCTCCTGCATGTAGTGTGGTCCATCTCTCCTTCCACTGATTCGCTAATTTCCTCTCATTTGTTCTGTTCTCTCTTTCTGATATTACTATTAATTAGATATTGAACTTTTGGAGTTGACTCTCTTATTTCTTATCTTTTCTCTCACATTTTGTCTTTCTTTTTTGGTCTTCAGATTCTGAGAAATTTTTTTTCTTTATTTCTCAATCCTTTCTCTTTCCTTTTCCTGCCATCATATCTTAAATTCCCGAGAACTCTTCTGGCTTGCCAATAATAGTTCACTTTTCATAGTAAACTTTTTTTGTCGATCAATACAGTGTCTTCTGCCATTTTTCTGAGGACCTTATTTAGAGATTTTCTATTTTATTTGGCTTCTCAAAATCCTGTCCATTTTTAATTCTATTTGTTCTTTTCTTGGGTATTGTTGTTGCCTTTGTTTTTCTTCATGTCAAAATGTTTCTTAACTTTTTGGAAATATTTATCTGTCCCTCTTTAAGAATGAAGAATGTCCATTTCCTCTATGTTGTCTAGTTTATGTGAGTAGAGGTTTTCATAGTATTCATGCATGATGTGTTGTATTTCTGAGGTATCAGTTGTAATGTCTCCTTTTTCATTTCTGATTGGGGTTATCTGGATCCTTTCTCTATTATTCCTGGTTAATCTAGCAAGTGGTCTGTAGATTTTATCTTTTCAAAGAACCAACTTTTTGTATTGTTGATTTTCTGTAATTTTTCTTGGTTTGTTTTCCATTTCATTTAGTTTTACTCTGACCTTTGTTATTTCTTTTCTTCTGCTGGCTTTGGGTTGGTTTTCTCTTCCTTTTGTAGTTCCTTGAGTTGTAACATTAGGTTGCTAATTTGCAATCTTTCTCTCTTTTTGATGTAGGCATTTGAGGCTGTGAATTTTCCCCTGAGGAATGCTTTTGCTGAGTCCCATACATTTTGATAGCTTATGTCCCTTTTGTGATTCAGTTCAAAGAATCTTTTTATTTCCATCTCAGTTTCATTCTTGACTCAATAATTGTTCACAGCATCAGGTTGTTTAATTTCCATGAATTTGTGTAGGTTCAAGTGTTTCTCTTGTGATTTATTTCTAGTTTTATTCCACTGTGGTCTGAACAAATAAATGATATGATTTCAATTTTTCTGAATTTGTTTAGGCCTGTTTTGTAGCCTAAGATATGATCAGTCTTGGAGAATGTCCCATGTGCTTCTGAGAAGAATGTATATTCAGTAGTTTTAGGGTAGAATGTTCTATAAGTGTCTGTTAGGTCCATTTGATTTAGAGTCTGGTTTAGGTTCAGTATTTCTTTATTTATTACCTACTTTGGTGGTTTTTCCAGATCTAACAGTGGGGTATTGAGATACCTGGCAATTACAATGCTGCTATTTATTTCTTTACTTAGCTCTAGTAAAATTTGCTTTATGTATCTGGGAGCTGCTGTGTTAGGTGCATATACATTTAGCATTGTTATGTCTTCTTGTTGAATTTCCACCTTTACCATTATATAATGACCCTCTTTGTCTTTCTTTACCTTTGCTGATTTAAAGTTAATTTTATATGATATAAGAATGGCTATGTCTGCTCTCTTTTGGTTTCCATTTGAGTGGAAAATTTTTTTTCCATCCTTTGACATTGATTCTGTGGGTGTCCTTGTGGTTTAGATGTGTTTCTCGGAGTCAGAAAATACTTGAGTTGTTTTTTCATCCATTCAGCCAGCCTATGTCTTTTGAGTGGTGCATTTAAATGTTAACGTTAAGACATAGAATTGATATGTGGGATGCTGTTCTGTTCATCATGCTGGGTAGTTCCTTGTTGCTTTGTTTCCCCTCTTATGATATTGTTTTATAAGAGTTGTAAGCTTTAGCTTTTGTGGGTGATTTTACACTGGTGGGTATTTATTGTGCTGATTTGTGCATAATTCAGTCCTGAGTTATTTTCCACAGGGCAGATCTGGTCACGACAAATTTCCTCAGTGTTTGCTTGTCGGGAAAAGGCCTAATTTCTCCATCAATTGTGAAACTTAGGTTTTCAGGATACAAGATTCTAGACTGGTAGTTGCTCTGTTTAAGAAGATTGAAGATGGAGCCCCACTCCCTTCTGGCTTGTAAGGTTTCTGCTGAGAATTCTGCTGTTAGCCTGATGGGTTTTTTACTTGTAGGTCAGTTGTTGCTTACATCTAGCTGCTTGCAGAATTTTCTCCTTCATTTTGACTTTGGCCAGGTCAATTGCTATGTGTCTTGGAGATGTCCTATTTGCTGTGAATCTTCCCAGTGTTCAATGTCCATCTTGTGTCTGTATGTTTGACTATCTGGTGATACCATGAATGTTTTCCCCAATAATTTCCTCAAATAGGTTTTCTATGCTTTTAGCTCTATCTTCTTCTCCCTCCTGGATACCTATAATTCAAATGTTATTTGCTCCATATAGTCACATATCTTTCTCAGTGATTGCTCAGACTTTTTAATATTCTTCTCTGTCTCATTGCATGACTGGGTTAGCTCCAGAGCCTTGTCTTCAAGCTCTGAGAATCTTTCTTCTCCTTGGTTTAGTCTTGGTTTAGTTGCTGATGTTTTCTGGTGTGTTTTAAAGTTCCCTAAATGACACTTTCATTTTTTTAAGTTCTAATCATCAGGTAAATGAAAATTAAAACCACAATGAGATATCACCTTACCCCTGTTAGAATGGCTTTTTTAAAAAAAATCCCTAAACAATAGATGCTTGCATGTATGCAGAGAGAAAGGAATACTTATACACTGTTGGTGGGACTGCAAATTAGTACAAACACTGTGGAAAATAGTATGAAGATTCCTCAAAGAACGAAAAGTTGACCTATAATTTGATCTAGCAATCCCACTACTGGGTATCTACCCAAAGAAAAAGAAGTCTTTCCATCAAAAAGACACCTGCACATGAATGTTTATTGCAGCACAATTCACAATTTCAAAGATGTTGAATCAATCCAAGTGCTTATCAATTCATGAATGGATTAATAAAATGTGGTATATGTATACCATGGAGTACTACTCAACCATAAAAAACGATGAAGTAATGCCTTTTGCAATAATTTGTGAGACCGTTATTTTCAGTGAAGTATCTCAAGATTGAAAAAACAAACACCACATGCACTCACTATTAAATTGGAACTAACCAATGAGCACCCATGCGCACAGAGGGAAACAAAATTCAGTGGAAATCAAGCAGAGGGGAAGGGTAGAAGAGGAAGGGCAAAAACCTACCTAATGGGTACACTGAACACTATTTGGGTGATGGGCATATGTATAGCTGTGACTCAAGCATTACAAAATGGATCCATGTAACTAAAGACATTGGTACCCCCTTAATTTTTGAAATAAAAATGAATGAGAAATGAATAAGTTTGACTTGTAGCTCTGAGCACACAGGGGAGGCTTTTTGATTAATGGGCTTTGATTTGGAGTCATTGGCAAAGACCCCTAAATGCTACAAGAGCTTTTTTCTATAACCCTAAACCCTTCCAGTTCCCAAGTTCTCCCTACAAAGTCCAATTTCTTTAGAGACAGACTGTATGACATATATATTTTTTAACCTGGAGTAAATATCAGGTTGCCAGTAGTTATGCTTGCTGGGATGGAAGGGGAAACTCACTGCTGATCTTTGCTTAATCCCTCTTTTTCAGGCCCATATACTCCTTACAGGCTAACACCATAACCTCTCTGGAGCCCACCAGCCAGCCTGGAAGCTCCCCCAGATTTGTTCCCTCCATACTCATTCTGAGCTGTGTCTTCCTGGCTGGCATCATAAGACAACACTCTCCTATACACTTCTTACTTCCAGAAATGTGATAAAATTTCTGGTTTTCTGAAGCCTCAGGGTTTTATAGATTTATATCTATTTTTATTCCTTCTGTGCATTTACCATCATATATTGAGTGTTTGCAAAGTATAGGAGGCATATGCATTTAGTCAGTAACCTTTCCTGAACTAGGCTTTACTTTCATTTTATAAATCTTTAGGTATGTTTTTGACTTTTTCCCAGGTATCACCTTTCCATGAACAATAAGTTACAATGTTATCCATAGAGACAAAGGAAATAGATACAGATCCCACCTCCTTTCAAACTTTAGCTATATTAGCCTTGATCCACATGGCACCCATCCTTCCCTTTGGCAGAGATGTTTATACCATTTTATTTTCTAGAAATAATTAAGAGAAATGATTTTCAACTTTTTTCTTCTCTAACACCTGCACAAACACAATTATTTGCCCTTTTTCTTATTTTCTCCAAAAAAATGTTTTTATCGTAATCTCTAAGAGTCTATCTAATTTAGGTCTATTCTATAATATGTTTAAAAGATCTTGAAGCTGCAATTAAAAGTGGAGGATAGAATATGTCTGTTAATGTCTCAAAGCACCATTTATTCTGTGTCAATGAAAGGTATTCTCTGGTCAGTAAAGGGTAAATAGAACTTGGTGCTGGAGTTTCAGGACAGCTGTCCAGGTAACCTCCTGTAAATTCATTTTTAATGCCAGCTGCGACATATTGGTCTGAGCTGGGCTTTCATCTATTCCCTCTGCATCTGGCTCAGCCCATATTGGCTCTGATATTCAAAGAGCTTTCTTTTTGCTTCCCTTTTTTCTTTCTTTTCTTTTCTTCTCTCACCCTCAACATGCTGATATGGGAATACAAGAATAAGGGATCTAGATAGAAGAAAAAAAGAAAAGAAAAGAAAACTCAGGCTTACTGAATCAGGTGATCTACCACACAGTCACACGGAGATGTTTTTTCTTCTTTTCTCTTCTTTCCTCTTCCCCTCCCTCTTCTTGAACCATTCCCACTTTCTTTTCTTCTCCTCTCCCTGTTTTCTCCTCTCTTTCTTTTCCTCCTTTTCTTCCTACCACTCATCCTCCTCCTTTTCCTTCTCCTTCTCTTATTGCTTTCAAATGACTTCTTGTATCAAGGGCTCAAAAGGTGCCCAGGTTTCTGATAAGCAGCTTCAATTCTCAGCCTGGCACACTGTAATCTGATGTAATCAGGACCAGCAAAGGTAGATGGCTAGAAGGCAAAGATTTGATGAGCAAATAGGTGTTGAAACACCCACCTTAGTAGTTTCAGCAACAATTAAAGGGTTTGAAACCAATACCAGGCAGTCTTCTCAGGGGAGAATGTGGGGGAAGATGCTGTGAAGACCCCTTGTTTCTTAAAGAGATGCTTTTCTTTTGGTGGACACTGACTCCAGATCTGAACATCTCTAGAAAAGTTCAGGGTTTTTTCCCCTTTCCCTCTGCTGTGGACACTTCCATACAGAATCATTTTGGATTCTAGAGTTGTGGCTAATAATTTTAAAGCCAGTCATGGCTGAGATAGAGACCAATCTGTAAGAGTCTTGGCCAAGATATCTCTTTTGTAATTGTTTCAGCTTTCTAAGCACCATGTATCCTTTGGCATCTAAGTAGGTATATCAAGGGTATGGTCTGGTTAAGGCTGTCAGTTAGATCTAAGTGGCAAAATTCTGGTTTCAAATTTTATACTACGGGTTAAAGGGGAAAAAATGTGTTTGGGATTCTTAGACTAGGAGTGGCTAATGAATAGTTGATGACTAGGAAGAATTTTGGGAGAAAGCAAAGAATTCAGCTCAAAGAGTAACAAAAAGGGGAAAAATCTCCCCAAATCAAATATACTTTACTGATATGTAGCCTTCTTAAAATACATGTACCCTACCATAGCAGAGGTGTTAACAAACTAAAAGGAAAATACAACCCAATGTTTCAGGTGTAAGAAGCTTGAGGAGATGAACCTACAGAGAAAAACAGGTTTGGGCAGAAAATTGAGATGAAGACTGGGTGTTACGATAAGCCCCTGATATTCACTATTCTTCCTGAAAAGAGTTTGCAGTCTAGAAATTAGCATTTTGTATTTCCATATGCTTGAGCATTTTTGAATGCTATTAAGGATGGCCATAGAAAATGCAGATCACATTGACTATTTAGACTACACTTGCCAGACCATATTTTTGAAACCTCACTTCTATTTTTTTGAGCTAAAATTTTGCAGGTGGTAAGGTGGTAGATGCAAATATCATAATGTGAATATGAGCCAATTAACCGACCACCACATTTTATGAGGTTGCAACCACCTAATTGTTTTGTGTCTGCAGCTAATTATTTACGGGAGATATTTCTGCATATGGAAAAGGAGTCTATTACTATAATTGAGTGTACTGCAAAACAAAAGTTCTGCTGCAAGTACATCAAGGGCAAGGATCACATCTTCTCTGTGTTTTATAAACTTTCATAAATCACTTTGGGCCCATGGATTCTAAGTGAATATGAACTGCTAATGTTGACATGATTCTAAAGTTTGGAAAACAAATCGAATAGCCAGCTGTAGTGAATAATACATAAGATATAAAATATCAACAAAATTCTGTGTGGTTGGTATTGCTATTAACTCATGGGTGCCTTTTCTCATAGACTTGAAGAATTTTCAAGCTGAAAAGAAACATCTACTCCAATAACTTTATCTTAAAGTTTTAAAATTATGGCTGTGATAAATTATGTGACCTACCCAACAATTCGTGATGCTGTCAGGCTTAACCCCAAGGTGCACAATGTCTATAACCAGCGTCCCCCAACAAAAGGCCCAACACCTCCCCAGTTTCTACTTTAAGACGTTAGAGGCACACATGTCAACAAAAAACATGTCCGTTAAACCTATGCATGCCAGGCCTAAGGGAGCTCTGATAAATTAATTTTATGGCAGGACGCTAAACTTGTGCTTATAAATTGGTCTGTCCAGACAAAGTAGTGGGCAAAATATGCAGTTTTATGCAGATAGGTTTTATTTTTGCTATTATTGCAGCTGCTCATTGATATTTTAATGTAAGTTTTTATTGAGCTATGCCCCGAGGCTTTTTAAATTGAGGGTTCAATTATTTCTAAAATCTAATAATTAAGTAAATTAATGAGCCTAGTTGGAAATCTGGCAACCTGACTGTAAGGATTAGACATGAGAAATACTAATGGCAGGGAGTTTTTTCCCTCTTTAAAAGAAAATCTTTTATTATATTTTAGACTATGTTGTATACATGTACACAAAATTCTGACACTGAGATCCACAAATAAGCCAGTGCGCACAAACTCAGGTCAGAGATAGAGCTTAATGACAGATGGGGGTGGCAGGGCAGACTTTGCGATCCAGGTTGTTCCTCTTACCACAGCAATTTTAAGTTTTGCCAAATACAGTCTCCAGAAATACAGAAAAATATCACAGTGTCCGTATCTCTTCACTTAAAGATTGATAATTGACAAATCAGGGTATGTGCAGAAAAAGGTGACCCTAATGTCCATTTAAAATCATATGA
This sequence comes from Lepilemur ruficaudatus, assembly GCA_963574885.1. Lineage (NCBI taxonomy): Eukaryota > Metazoa > Chordata > Mammalia > Primates > Lepilemuridae > Lepilemur > Lepilemur ruficaudatus. Next base: position 77,080 of record CAUYRT010077328.1, read on the forward strand.
TGAGGCCAAATTAAAGAAACTAGGAATGGTTGACTAAGAGAAAACTGCTTCCTGAAGTACATGATAGATTTCTTAAAATATTTAAAAATAGAACTATACTAAATCTGGATTGCCGTGGAGGATGTGCCTAGAGACTCATCTTTTGGTTCCATACGTCTTCCATTTTGCTGCTTTGCTGCCAGGGCAATGTCCCAGGCCTAACCCTGAGTCTGCTGCTTGGTTTTCTAAGTTCAGTCTAAAAAAGGAGGCTGCTTCTCCTTGGTTATGGAGCCCACAGCATTTACATTTAAACATAAACCTAACTTGGACTGTTTACTTTGGTTCCAGTTCCTGAATTTTGGGAGTGGCAACTTGCATAGTCTTCCCATTGCCTCACAGGATTCACTTGGTTTCATGCCCTGACACTAGCCTTACTGCTCGGCCTTCTAAATATCATTTATCTCATGTTCCCCTAAGCTATTTCTCACTCACCTATTGGGTTCTCTGGACTGCCTATTTTGCTTGATCTATATACCTAGCGATGGCCAGACCCCTGGGCAGGATTTGATGCCTTTGTATAGTGTCTTGACAATATGGGTGCTTATCTGAAAACAGTTGGGGTTTAAAAGGTAGACAAATACCAGCATAGTATTTGTATGTATTTATCCATTTTATCATTCACCACATGTTCTTGCAGTGTCACTTTCACATTGCAGAGATGCAGAAACTGAGATTCAAATGCCTTGAATGACTTACCTGAGATTTCCCAACAAGTAAAGGCAGACCTGGGTCAGGGATAGTGACTTTATGGCAAAGCCCATATTGTTCTCACTATAATCCCCTCTTCTCACTATTTCACACTCCAGATTATGATTCATTTTTCTATAAAGACAGTGAAAACTGCAGTAGGACTCTATGAAATATGGTCTGATACAGTCCAGATGTGTTCATTATTCACATAGAACATAATTATTACAACAAATGTTCCAAAACTTTCTGAAGTTTAAAGGCTTTTACAGTCTTTACTTAATCCCTTATTGAACAAAGAATGTTTTGTCCTGGAGATTCCAATTGAATAGGGCCAGCGAAATGGAAAATTTTTCCATAAGCAAACCAAATGATGAAACCTAGATGCCTGGAAGCAAGTCTGAGACCTTAAACTCGGAGTGAGAAAAACTAAGGAATATATTCAGACACACAAGAAACTGCACTGGGAGTGGGACTACTGCATAAAGGCTTTCTCTGCAGCACCTAGTCACACCAGCCCCTGCTCTGAATTCTGCAGCTCTTGACCCTTTTCAGTGTTCTTCAGTGGCTGTGGTGGACGGGCTGATGTGAAGGCTCTGCCAGGAGAGTGGGCAATGGTGGACGTGGAGTGTCCAGCTTCTTAGGTAAAGGCCTCAATCTAGTGGAGAAAATATCTCAACTGGAAGAGAAGATAGGATGGAATAGGAAGATCACACTCTTCAAGTCAAGGGGAATCTTTCACTAGCTATGTGATCTAGACCATATTGTTTCATTTTCTTTGACCTCCAGTCGCCTTATCTGTAAAATAGTAATAATGCTCCTTCTCTCAATTTTTTGACATCAAATTAAATACACTAACATGATTCAAAGTGTCTTGCATGAAAAAATGTTTAATGGACAATTCTTAGTTTTATACTACTAGCCACAAGAAAATATCTTTACACACACACACACACACACACACACACACACACACACACACAGGGAAAAAATAAGGCATGCCATTTTAATTTTTTTCCTTGTATGATATGAGAATGCCATGGCTGCATTATTATTTTCCAGCATTATATTTGCTGATCTAGAAGAAGAAATGGTCCTCCTTCTTCTCTCACATGTCATGAATGCCCTTCCTCATACCATGTGGGAAGAATAATTTTCCTAGTGGCTTTTTATTATATCTGATACACTGTGGGTGCATAATCAATATCTGACAAAATAAGTTGTTATTCAGAGAATCCAAGCATCATCATTTGCTTGCTAGAATTAGGTTATTTTACCAGCATACACTTGAATGGTAAAACTAGCCATTGATCCTTCTGTATCAGCAGTTGCTCAATTTTATTGTTCAAGTATAATGGGAGTGGAGGAAAATTCCTGGTAAGAAATCTTAGTATTAACTTCTTGTCTCCACTGACCAGAGTTGTTCTCAACTTACAACACTATGCTTCAGTAAGTTAATTGTAATGCAAACACAGCAGATTTTTCTTGTAGTTTCACAGTTTAGGCAGGTTAGCTTTGCCTTATTCCTTGGATCAGAGGCATCTGGATAAGAACTCTCTATTGTTTCATTGAAGATTACAATAAAAGTAGTTGGTTCTTCCTGCAAATAATATCAATGTAAGCAAAAAAGCACATTACAGATAAACATGTCATCTTCTCAAACTGTAGAGGTTATTACATTCTATATTTTCTCTATCTTCCACTACAAAAAGAGAAAATAGATTAGAGTTGTACTGGCCACTGTTTTGTAAACTGAATATAAAAATCATTAAAACATAAAGAAAATTATTAATGAATGAACTTTATTAAAATTAAAAAGATATGTTTATTAAGCCAAACCACAGAGTGGGAGAATATATAGAAAGCCATATATTTATTAAGGAAAGAGATTTTTATGGCACTTGTTAAAGGCAGTAAGGCAGACTTTATCTAGAGGGGCTATTACAATGGAGTTTTGCAGTAGGGGTGAGATTCTGGGCTCAAATCCTAATACAACAAGGAAAAGTGGGAATTTATAGCCAAGAAGCAGGGTAGGTTTCAGTACATGGAAAATTACTAAGAAGAAACATCAGAGGTAAGAGGGAATTCTGACTAAAAGGACTTGACAGGATTTTTACTGGGGGCAGACTAAGTGATAAGATATTGAGAGTGGGGCATAAGAAATTTGATTAGATATCAAGAGTGGCAGATTTTCACTAAATTGACATAGCAGGATGCTTGTTAAAACTGGACTAAATTATCCCACAACAGACTCCAAGGACATGGGTTTGTCAGAAATAGGATTCAGAGGAGCCAGACTTAAATTTATTCAAAGGAGAGATTCTTTGTTATGGGAAAAAAGACTCATTTCCAGATTATGTCAATGATTTATACAAATAAAAAAGTAAAAGATGGACTACCCTAATCTAATAATTGGGCAAGAGACTTGAACAGTCACTTTGCAAAAGAGGATATCCAAATGACCAATAAATATAAAAAGGTGTTCAACAGTTTCAATCAACAGGGAAATACAAATAAAAATCACAATAAGGGAGAGTGGGTAGAGCAAGATGGCAGAATAGGGCTTTCCAGTGATTATCTCCCAGCAGAAACATCAATTTGAACAACTATCTGTGCTTGAAAATAACTTCACAAGAGCTAAGGAAATCAAGTGAGAGATCACAGTACTTGGTTATAGCATAATGATAGCAAAAGCTGCATCACAGAGGGTAGGAAGGACAGCTTTACATTACCTGAGTCATCCCTCTCTTAACTCCAGGCAGCACAGCATGGAAACAGATTTGTCCATTTGGGGGAAAGAGAGGGAAATAAGATTAGGACTTTTGCCTTGGACCCCAATATTAGATCCAACATAGTAAAACTCAGTACTGGGCAGACCCTTACCATTCCTGACTCCTGGCCAGTATCCATGGACTAAGCCTCTGGAACAGCTCCAGCACTAAATGGGAATCCATAGCCCCAGAAAGATTGAATTGAGTTCTGGCCTACATCACCACTGGCTGACTGAAATAGCCTCAATTTCTAAACAAATTTTAGAGACCATAAGGGCTCAGTCCATGGATTTGGAGTGTCCCCAGCTTTGCACCAGCATTGATGGCCATGAGATTCCTGCCAGGAGCTGCATCATATTTGGAGGTCAGGGGGCTCCACCCACTCCAGTCCCATATCCATCAACTGTGGCAGTCCTAGCCTTAGGATGTCAACTAATGCTGCAGTGAATCATAGGAATCATATCAAATGATTTGCTTAGAATTTCTGGACAGGATTACTGTTGAAGGACAGTCTCAGGCAAAGCCAGACCATAAAGACTGTAATAAATACTTGCTTCTTAAAGGTGCAAGTAATGATGCATGGCCACAAGAATTGAGAACAATCAGGAAAACATGATATCATCAAATATACAAAATAAAGAGATAGTGACAGAGCCTAAAGAGATAGAGATGAGTATACTGCCAAAGAATTAAAAATTTCTATTTAAAAGAAGCTCAGTGAATCTCAAGAAAATACAGAGAAACAACTCAGAAATATATCAGAAAAATTTAACAAAGAGATTGAAATAATAGAACAGAAATCCAGGAGCTGAAAAATACAGTGAATGAAATAAAAAATGCAATAGAGAGTGTCAACAGCAGAATTGATCAAGCAAAAGAAATAATCTATGAACTAGAAGACAGGTTATTTAAAAATATACAGAGGAGAAAAATAGCAATGAATGAGGAAATATTACAGGATTTGTGGGATAACATTAAGAAACCAAAGATATGAGTCATTGCTGTTCAAGAGGGAGTAACAAAAATAAAGAGGTGGAAAGGTTATTTAAATAAGTAATAATAGGAAACTTTTAAAACCTGGAGAAAGATATAAATATCCAGATACAAGAAGGTCAAAGGTCACCAATCAGATTAAACCTAAATGAGACCACCCCAAGGCATATTATAATCAAACTGTCAAATATAAAAGACAAAGAAAGGATCCTAAAACCAGCAAGAGAAAATAACTAAATAACATATAATGGAATACCCATGCACCTAGTAACAGCCTTTTCAACAGAAATTTTATAGGTCAGGAGAGAGAAAAATGATATATTCACAATGCTGATGGGAAAAACAACAACAAAAAAAAAAACTACCACCTAAGAATACTGTATCCATCAAAGTGGTCCTTCAGAAATAAAGCAGAATAAAGATTTTCCCACATAAACGAAAGTTCATCACTTTCATATCTGTCTGACAAGAAATCCTAACAGGAGTTCTTCTATTTGAAAGGAAAGGACACTTATGAGTAAAACAAAAACACCTGAAAGTATAAATCTCACTGATAAATGTAAGTACATAGTTAAGTTCAGAATACTGTAATATTAAACAAATATTAATGGATTGAAAAGGAGACAGACTAAAATGCAAAAATAATAGGGGACTTCAATACCTCTCTTTCAGCAATGGACAGATCATCCAGACAAAAAAATCAACAAAGAAACATTAGATTAAACTTCCCTCTGGACTAAAAGGATGTAACAAATTTTAAAGAGCATTTCACCCAACAGCTGCAGACATTCTTATCAACTGCATATGCAACATTCTCCAAGATAGATCATATGTTAGGCCATAAAACACATCTTAAAACATTTAGAAAGATAGAAATCATATCAAAGTACTTTTCTGACCACAAAGTTATAAACTACAAATTGATAATAGAGAAAACATTAGAAAAGTTACAAATACAAGGAAGTTAAACAACATGCTCCTGAGTAACAAATGACTCAATAAAGGAATTAAATGGAAATTTTAAAATTTCTTGAGACACATGAAAATGTAAACACAATGTACCAAAATCTATGGGATATACAAAAGCTGTCCTAAGAGAGGATATTTTATAGCAATAAAGGCCTACATCTAAAAAGAAAATAGATCTCAAATAAACAACCAAATATCATACCTCAAGGAACTAGAAAAACATGAACAAACTAAGCCAAAAATTTATAGAAGGAAGAAAATAATAAAGATCAGAGAAGAAATAAATGAAATAGGTACTAGAAAAAGTTCATGAAACATTGACAAAACAAACAATTCTTTGAAGAGGAACATAAAATTGACAAAACTAGCTATTCTAACAGAGAAAAAAGAGAGAAGTTTCAAATATATAAAATCAGAGATGAAAATGAAGAAATTACAACTAATGCTATAGAAATACAAAGCATCATAACAGATTATTATGAACAATCATACGTCAGTAAACTGGATAAAATAGAAGAAATTAACAAATTTCTGGACACATACAACCTACCAAGATTGAATTATGAAGAAATAGAAAATGTGAACAGACCAACAGTAAGATTTAATCAGTAACAAAAAGTCTCCTATTAATGAAAAGCTCAGATGGCTTCATTGCTGAATTCTACCAAAACTTTACAGAAGGACCAATACCTGTTCTTCTTAAACTCTTCCAACAAATTGAAGAAATGGGAACAATTACGAATTCATTCTATAGGGCTGGCATTACTATGATACCAATATCAGAGAAGTACACAGCAAAGAAACAAAACTACAGGCCAATATCCCTGATTAATATAGATGCAAAAATCCTCAACAAAATACCAGAAAACCAAATTTAATGGTATATTAAAAACATCTCTCACCACAATCAAATGAGAGTGATCTCTGGGACACAAAGATGGTTCAACATGTGATAACATTATAAATCATATTAAAAGAATCAAGGGCAAAACCCATATGATCCTTTCAATAGACTCAGAAAAATCATGTGACAAAATTTAACATCGCTTGTGATAAACATTCTCAACAAATTAGGTATAGAAGAAATATACTTCAACATAACAAATACCATATTCGACAAACTCACAGCTAACATTACCCTGGAGAGGAAAAACTTAAAAACTATTCCTCTAAGGTCTGTAACAAGATAAGGATGCCCACTTTCACCACTTCTACTTAACATACCACTGGAAGTCCTAGCAAGAATTATAAAGCAAAAGAAATAAAGCATTGGAAAAAAAGAAGTTAAATTGTCCCTGTTTGTAGATGACATGATATTATATATAGAAAACCCTAAAGATTCCATCCCAAAACTATTAGAGCTAATAAACAAATTTGGTAAATTTGCAGTACACAACACACAAAAAGCAGTAGTGTTTCTATACACAAATAGCAAGTTATCTAAAAAAGAATCAACAAAACAATCTCATTTATGATAGTGGCACACAAAAATAAAATACTTAGAAACAAATTTAACCAGAGAGGTGAAAGAAATCTATACTGAAAACTATAAAATATTGATGAAAGAAATCAATGAAGACAAAAATAAATTGAAAGATATCTCATGTTCATGGATTAGAAGAATTAATATGGTTAAATATTAACCATAATTAATATGGTTAAATATATAAATATGTGTATAATATTCAAAGCAATTTACAGAGTCAATGCAATACTTAATCAAAATACCAATGACGTTCTACACAGAAATAGAAAAAATCATAAAATTTGTGTGGAACCACAAAAGATCTTGAATATTCAAAGCAATCCTGAGCAAAAAGAGCAAAGCTGAATGTATCACACTATCTGACTTCATGACATATTACAAAACTATAGTAACCAAAATAGCAGGGTACTCACATATACCCATGGAACAACATATATATTCATGGAACAAAACAGAGAGCCAAAAAGTAAATTTGCAAATGTACAACCAACTGATTTTTGACAAAGTCGCCATGAACATACAATGGGGAAAAGACAGTTACATGGTGTTGGTAAACCTTGATATCCACAAATAGAAGAATAAAATTAGACCATTATCTCTCAGCACATACAAAAATCAACTCAAAATGGATTAAAGACTTAAAAGTAAAACCCTAAAACTATGAAACTACTAGAAGAAAACATAGGGGAAAAGCTCTATTACATTGGTCTGTGCAATAATTTTTTGAATATGTCCTAAAAAGACAGGTAACAAAAGCAAAAATAAACCAATGGAATAATGTCAAACTACATAAAAATGATCCTGCACAGCAAAGGAAACAGTCAGCAGAATGAAAAGACAGCCTACAGAATAGGAGAAAATATTCGCCAGTTGCATATCTGATAAGGCGTTAATATCCAAGATTTATAAGGAACTTAAACAATCAAATTACAAGAAAACAAATAACCTGATTAAAAAACGAGGAAATGTTCTGAAAAGAACACATAAACATGACAAACAGGTACAGTTAGCCCTCACTTAACATTGTTGATAGGTTCTTGGAAATTGACTTTAGGCAAAACAGTGTATAACGAAACCAACTCATTTTCTTCTCACCAACATTATGATAAAGCAACATTGAAGGAAACAACGTTATCTGAGGAACTGCTTTACATCATTTCACTTAAAGTAGCAATTTCCAAGAACCTATCAACAATATTAATTGAGGATTTACTGTATATAAAAGAAAATGCTCAATATCATTAATCATCAGGGAAATGCAAATCAAAATCAGAATGAGATATCACTTCACTCCTGTTACAATGATTATTATCATCTCAAAGAGACAAAAGATAAATGTTGGTGAGGATGTGGAGAAAAGGAAGCCCTTGCTCACTGTTGGTAAGAATCTAAATTATTACAGACACTATAGGAAACAGCATGGAGGTACCTCAATAATTAAAATTAGATCTACCATGTGATCCAGCAATCCCACAACTAAGTATATATCCCAAGGAAATAAAATCAGTATGTTAAAGAGATATATTCACTCCAGTGTTCATTGTAGCGCTATTTGCAATAGCTAAGTGCCCATCAGCAGATAAGCAGATAATGAAAATATGCTATATGTATGTAATGGAGTACTATTCAGCCACTAAAAGAAGGAAATTCTGTCATTTGTGACAATATGAATGAACCTAGAGGATATTATGTTATATAAAATAAATCTAACACAGAAAGACAAATACCACATAATCTCACTCATGTGTGGAACCCAAAAAAGCTAATCTAATAGAAGAACTAGCATGGTGGTTACCAGAGGTTCCGGTGGTGAGGAGGGAGGTTATTGTGAGATATTGGTCAAAAGAAACATAATTCCAGTTAAATAAGAGAAGTAAATTCAATATCTATTGAATTTTGACTATTGTTAATGATGATTAACTATTGTTAATGACTATTGTTAATGATGATATATTATATTCTCAAAATGATGATATATTCTCAAAAAATGCAAAGAGTAGATGTTAAGTGGTCTAACACAAAATGATAGCCATATAATGTAATGCATTTGTTAGTAGCTAGATTTAACCACTCTGCAATGGATATATGCTTCAAAACGTCATGCTATATATGATAAATACGTACAATAATTTCTGTCCATTTAAAAATCAATAAATAAAACCAGAATGTGATATCTCTATGCAATCACTAGAATGGCTAAACCCACCACCCAGCCAGCCAACCAACAAACATCTGACAATGCCAATTGATAGTGAGAGATTAGGATAACTAGAATTTTCATACTCCAATAGTGGGAGTATAAATTGGTGCAACCTCTTCAAGAAACTCTTTGTATTATCTACTGTAACCAATCTACTGTATCTACTGTTCATGCATTTCCCTGAACTTAAAATTCCAATCCTAAAATTTCCCCCCAAAGAAATATATTAATATGTTCTCCAAAGGCTGTAATCCTACTAGCATTATTCATAATAGCCCCCAAATGAAATAATCCAAATAACTATCAACAGTGACATAGATAAAAGTGGTATTTCATTTAGCAATTAAAAATAATAAAAGAAGAACAAACCACTGCATGCAACAGCACGGAAGGATTTCTAAACACAACATTGAGTACAATAAGCCAGACCCCAAAAATACATGTCAATAATCTGTTCCTAAAAAGTTCAATAACAAGGCAAAACTAATGCACAGTTAGTCAAAAAAGCAGTTACTTGTGAGGAGTTAATGACCAGACTAGATTAATATGGGAGATTTCTAGAGAGCTGTTCATGTTCTATATCTGTGCTTCTCAAAATTCAGTGTACATATGGATCTCCTTGGAAATCTTTTTGAAATGCAGATTCTGATTCAATAGGTCTGGATGGGGGCTAAGATTCTGCATTTTTAACAAGCTCCTAGGTAATGCCAAGGCTACTGGTAAGTGGTAAAGTTTGATATCTTCTGAATGGTGGATATACAAGTTTATTTGTAAATTTCATCAAATTATATTTTTATTATTCATACAGTCTCTGTATATATGTTATGCTTCAATTAAAAGGTCTATTTAAAACAAATGCCTCTTGGAATGGAAGCATGAAGTGAAATTTTTAGCTGTATTTTTATGAGTGACAGATAGAACTTGGACATTGGATTTATTTTTGATTGAAAGCAACATAAACTAACTTTGAAAAACTTTAGTCAGTAGGATATTTATTGGAATTGTACAAAGATTCTTATAGAACACGAGGGAAAATTTAAGGACCATGCTTGCAAAGGAACAGACTGAAGCAATTCCAGAAGACCTTGGTACCAGAAACTCAACAGACTTGCACCACTGTGGGAATAAATGACCTCAAATACTCTCAGTCTTTTTGCCCTAGTCACAGTTCAAATTCCAAGCAGAGAGTGCCCAATTGGCCTATCTTAGGAAGTACACCTGCCCATCCCCTAAGGGAGGGTAGGTTGCCTGATTGACATAGTCTCCTTAGACTCCATCTAAAGTGTGTGAATTATTTTCCAGAAGGCAATTGTCATATGTTTTCAAAAGATGGTTGGATTGATGCTGAGTAGGCAATGACAGCAGGGTGGAGGAGTCAACCAAAAGAAAGATTCGCTGAGGCTGTCTTCTAACTCTGCAGTCAGTCCTTATGTCAAGTCTCATTGGAGGTGAGAAGGGATTGCTTCAGTAACTTTTCCAAACTTACTCTTCTGATCGACCTCAATTCTGTGATAAAGTTTGAGTCTGGTGCCAAGGTAGCAGCAGCCACAGGTCAGCATTTATACAGGATGGAAGAATGAATGGGATTGATACTGCTTCCTTGCTTTGCGCTAAGGTAGTTTAATACTCGCAAATGGAATTCTTGAAAGAGCTTAGGAGGTAAAAACAACACCAACAAGAAAAGACTGTCCATACTACAGCTAATAGGAATTCTTAGTTATTTCTATGTTGGTTCTAAAGGCAAATGTTAGGTCTGGTGTGAACATAGAATGCTATTTGGGCATTTTCTTTATTCAATTCTTCTAGTGCTTTGGATAGGTTGCAGGGAGAGGATCTTGTTAAATTTCTCAAAACTCCTGGGTAATGATGGAATATAGTTGTCAGCCTATGCTGTTAGTTATTACAGAAGTTATTAATTTGTAGTAATGGTCACCTGCCTATTTCCCACCCCTTAGGAAATCCAGAAAAATGTTTTGAATCCATCTGGGTAGAAAGCACAGCATAGGCATAAGATCATTATCATCCGTGACACATTCAGGTCATGTTTCTTCCACATTTTGTTAGTTTCAATGAACCAGGGACTGCTAATGAATGATTTCCATTGGATAATTTTGTTTTTTCTGTTTCAAGTTTCAAGTTGCCTGTCTGGATTTCATTAGCATTGCAATGATTTACCCAAGAGGGCTTTGTTTCTTAACTTGATTGAGAATGGGACATTGGGAGGGTGATTGTCTTTGTGGGAAAAGAGAGTTTTTTTCTTTACCCCGTGGTTTGTGGTTGTACATGTGTGTACAAGAATTTGAGAAGTGAAATTTTCATTTGTAGTTGACTTTGGTTTTTGTTCCTCAAACTATGATCTTTGTAAATTGCTACAAACATACTTGCAGTAAGATGCCAAAGTCACCAGCATTTTATTACTCAGGGAAAAGTACTGTTGTAAAGGCAAAAATATTTAACTGGCACATTGAAAAATAACTGAAATCCCAATGGAAGAGAAGAAAAACCAGTTTTTGAAATTAATCTTATTTAATTTTTTGTTTGCTTATTACTGCCTAGTTTAGTTCTTTAGAACTCTACTACTTAGCTCATTTTGTCATATTCTCTTTCTTCTCTGGTATATGGTAATAATTTCACAGGTATAGCTAGTTCAAAACAGGACCAAGTTATTCATTTCATCATGTTGGCAAAAGATGACATGAGTAAATATATAAAATGATCTTATTTTTATCTGGATTCATCTGTACTTTTTGATAGCTAATATCACAATTTTTTTTAAGAGAGCTCTTTGGTGAGATGAAGTGATGCATCTTCAAGTCCACTGGCACCCCCGAATTCTACATTTCACATCAGTGAACTCAAACATTCCACAGAAGACTGACCTCTCACTAGGTATCAGCATTGTCACATTCTGGAACTCCTGATCTACACTTTGATTGCACACAAACTGGGGGGATTTGATGTTGTGAAGTTAGTTTTCTTACATAACCATCCTATAACCCCAGGTTAAGGTGCACAAAAGGCATAATGATTCATTTGTGACGTGACTGTTCAAATCATTTGCCTTTTTATTAAATTACACAGGTCTGCTTCTTTTTAATTGATTTGAAGGATATCCAAATGGCAAATGATATATGCAAAAATGATCAATAGCCGCGATCAATACCACTGAGGAGTAAGCAGTTGCAGGGTAGTCATGTTGTGGTCACCTTAACTTACCTAGTGGGTAATGCAACAATCTACAGAGCCATCTGAGTGGGAGTGCAGGTAGATCTTGTGGTTTGGCACACTCAGCAAGGATGGGCAGAGACACCTCGGGCTCATGGAGAACTGTCTCTCCCAACACATGCAACTCAAGAAAAATGCACAAAAGAAATCAAACAACAAAAATTATTTTTCATATACTTTATACTTTAAAAATTATTTTTAATAATTAAAATATACATAAAATTTTGAAAGTTACAAATGAACATAAATGTATACCAAGATATAAATGAATAAAACATTTTTAATAAAGCTGAAAATTTCTAATTGATGTTTTCAAAAATTAATTACATACTATTAAAATATTTTTTAAAAATAAAACTATTTGCAATTCTGCCAGTAAATGTTTGCAGTATTGCCAACAAGGAAAAAAAAGCAACACTCTTTGTGTAGGCAGAATTCTAAGATGGGCCCAAGATCCTTGCCCACTGGTGTGCAAACCTATCAAAATCTCCATCCATTTGATTATGTGTGGGACTGGTGAATATGATGGAATATCATGTCAATGATTATGTTACTTTATAAAGCAAAAGAGATTTTGCAGATGTAATTAAGGTACTTAATCAGTTGACTTTGGGTTCTTGAAAATGGAGATTATCTTGAGTGGGCCTGGCTCAATTAGATGAGCTCTTAAGGAGACAAGGAGCCTCCCTCTAGCCTTAAAGAAACCAGTAGCCACAAGTCCTACAGCCACGATGAATTGAACTCTGCTAACAATCTGAATAAACCTGAAAGAAGACCCTGAGCTCCACATGACACACCAGCCCTGGCTGACACTGAAACCAGAGGAGCCCTAGCCTGATTGCTGTCGACAAGTTAGAGGTAATCCATGGGGATTGGTTTAAGTCACTGAAGTTGTGGTTGTTTGTTATAGCAGCAATGGAAACCTAATACTCTTCATGTATATTATGACTAGACTTGCATACTCAAAATTTAAGCATAATTACTATTTCTTATCTATAAAATATGGACTGTCACCCTACTTTGCACATTGTTGAAAAGATTACATGGAAAAAATATGAGAGTTGTGAGTACAGTGCCAGGCACAGGGGAAATGGCCAATAAATGGCAGCAGTCGTTACTGAGCCAAGACCTTGTTAATGGCCATAGGTAATGCAAATAGAACTTTTATATACCATGACTGTCAGTTACATCTCATCTTATTGATCTGATGAAGAACAATTAATCTGCTTTGGCAAAAACTGCTGAAGTCTACATGCAACATGTGGTAAAAGTTCTCACATTATAACCCTGGATGCGTCTTCATTGAGAAAGTGGAATGGCCAAAGGGTACTACAGGAAAAAGTACAAAAGGACTGTTCTTGACAATGGAAAATAAATATAATATCTTGACATCAGATATAAATGTCATATAATCCTCTGTAACATTCCCATAGTTAAATGGGGTGAGGGGCAGGGCAATATTTCTTGGGGTAAAAAGAAGGGGACATTTCTAGAAATATCAAAATTTTAGGTTTTTCAATTGAGAAGTGGAAAAAAATTGAAGTGACAGAAAAACTATCATTTATTGCACTTAATAACTGGCTAAAAATTTCTCCTTGTGGGGAAAAAGATGATTTCTACCAAGGCAATATGAGGCAACAAAACCACATTGCTTTTTGTTGCAGAAAGCTGCTTTGCCCATAGATGTGAAGAAAGTACACTTTGCCATCCCCTCCCTAGCTTATTATTATTTTTTGCAAGGGTTATTGGTTTCTGAAAATGCTAGTCCCCAAGATTGGATGAGGATGAGGAAGGTTCATAGTATATTATTCACATAGGTCTTACTTGTTACATCACGGGTCTGGGAGATGAAAGGAAGATAATATCTTGATCTAAATCTAAATTGATCTAAATTCTAAATTCTCTTAGAATTTCTTAGTTTCTAGGGTTCCAAGCATTAGAGAATACTTTGAGTTGCATGTCCCTATTTGGGCATGTATGGAAAAGTATAGGAGTGAAGGGAGGGATTTTGGTGAAGTAAGAGCTTACTTGTTTCACAATTTATGCTTCTTATTATTTAATTTCAAAAATTTAGAAATTTTAGAAGTATTTCTAAATGCACAGACATCTCCAGAATTACCCTACCACTGATACTTTTGGTAATTATATAATTTAATCAGAAAAAGGGCCTCCACTCCCTCTCACACACATATTACAATCAGTGAGAAATAATTGCTATATTGCTTGAAGTGTTGTTACATTTTTTTCATATGAATCTAGTTACCTTTATCTACATAGAAAGAAAGGTTTCCTTATTGAAGTGACCAAAATACGAGCTTTGTAATGTTTTTTCTAACTATATTACTGTGTATTTTTATATACATATACACAAAAAAGTCAATATCCCCCATACATACGATTATGTGAATTACACGATTGTGAATATTACGTGTTTTTTACGAGTGCATATCTATATGTAAAAAAAGCATAGCAACAGTTATCCTGAAGCACAGGAAAAGGGTTAACTGCCCTCCCACACTCTGTTTTGTTCAGTGCTCTAAGCTTTAAGACAAATATCTCTTTGTTTTTCTCTTTTAATATCCAATCCAGGCTCACTGGGGAAGAGAGGGTAGGACTCCACAAAACTCACTTTGTCTCAGCTAGAGCTATAACACAAACAAGACATACAACAAACTTTTCATGCTTAATTTTCTCTTCATACTTCAGAAGACACCTGCCTGGGGGGCTTGTAGCTAATGGGCTGCAGAAGTCTTGGGTCATCGTTCAAATTCAGTCTCCCTCATCTGATGTCCAGTTGAAGATCGCTGATTCCAGAATAGTTCACATTGTCCCAGTCGACTTACCACACAGCTTCTTTCAGGACTTGAAAGTGTCCCAGCCTCCCCCACCCTTTCTCCTACCTTCAATGCCTTTTAAGACAGAAAAAAACAGGGATCCTTGTGGGTTAGGCAATCCTACATCAAGGGGAATTCTTGATAAATAGCTCTGTTCTCTCTTATACCTTGTAAACATGCTAATTAGAAGGAGCTTGTTTTTGAAGATCAAGGAAGACAGAATCCTGAAGCCAGGGCCAGCCTTAGGGGGCATAACTCTATCCAGTCTCTTCCTGAATTTTTTGTTACCTCACTTTGGAGTGCCCACCAAAGTGAGAACTTCTGATATGTAACCTCTCACCATCTACATTTTAAAAACTGTACACAATACCAAAAGCAGGCACCACAGAGAGCTATCTTTATCACAGAAAAGTCCAAAGCATGACTTTCCCCCTCTACCCACACCATTTAGCAATGCCCTCACCATAAGACTCTAAAAGCTCTCTCTCCTTTACAGTAATTCTCACTGAGAGTCTTATTAGAACCTTGTGTCTTTTCCATGTTATCAAAGGATTTTGTTCTTTGCAAGGTGTAAATACTTATTTCTTTGTGAATGAACTCACTCTCACTGACTTGAGGATATAGCCAACTTGGGGAAACAGCCAGCTTGCCATACTCACATCATGGTCTTCTTGACAGCCCTGGTGAAACATGTAAAATCAGCTGCTAAGTCCATGCTTCCCAGATAGTTATGGGCCTTAACAGAGCACATTGCCTTGGATTTCAAAAGTAGCATAAAAACAAATTCCATCTAAGCCACCTGCTTAGAAAGTCCATGAATTTTGTGCATTTATTTCTCTATCTATTTTTTTAAAAATCAGGACTGGGAAATTTAAAAGTGAAATTTAAAAAGCAAGGTCAAGGAGAAAAGACACAGGGATTGTGGAGTCACAGATATTTATTTAAAGTTAAGAGTAAACTTGGCCTCGAGTTTCCTGTTGGCCAGGACTAAGGACACAAGAGCAGCAGAGTTCATGGTTTCCAACCTGAATATGCCTCGTAGTTCCTTGGAGCACTTTTAAAGAATGAGATTCCTGGGATCCTCCTCAGACCTGTTCCACCGAAATATTCAGAAGAGAACTGTTATGTTTAAATGTCTCCCCCAAAATTCATGTGTTGGAAACTGAGTCTCCAATGTAACAGTGTTGGGGGGGTGAGGCCTAATGGGAGGTATTTAGGTCATGAGCACTTTGACCCCATGAATAGATTAATGTCCTTATCTCAGGAGAGGGTATGTTATCATAGGGGTGAGTTTGCTATAAAAGCAAGTCCAGCTCGCTCTTGCTTTCTCCAGCCGTCTCTCATATCATGTGATGACTTCCACCAGGTTACCACACAGCAAACAGGCCCTCACAAGATGGGACCCCTCAATCGTGGACTTCCCAGCCTCTAGAACCATAAGCCATTATACGTTATCCAGTCTGGAGTATTTGTAGTAGCAGCACAAACAGGCTAATACAGGAACAACCCAACATGTCTGTGTTTTTTATACACTCTCCAGGTGAGTCTGATGTTCAGCAGGTTTGGGAATCACTGGGCTAAATGACTTGCTTTTGTTCTTTCACAAGGAACATGGTATCAGCTCCTCAAGAGAAGCAGAATATTCCAGCAAGTAGATCTCTAGGAAGACTCACCTGACTCATGTCATATAGCCCAAAGTGTTATAGGGGAAGATATATTCCAAGCTGAATATGCCTCAGAATTCCTCAGTATAGTAAGTTTCACCAAATATGTTTTCAGATCCTTTGAATACATTTGAGTTAATTAAACCAAAATATCAATGAGAAAAATAACTTTTCAAGGATAACAGCAATTTGTTTTAGAAAGCTGCCTGACAGTGTGCAGATTTTTTTGCCTAAAGATTGTCTTCAAGATAATCTAGATATTTTTTTCAGATTTGCAAAGAATAGTTCTCATCTGTGCATTTGCTGTTCTTGGAAAAAGAATCCTAAAAGATCAGTTATATGGAGACAAATTTCATAATTATAATTATACATGCTATTCTCGCTATAAATCATGAACGTGGTAGGGAAAAAACATCAACTAAGATGGAAGGGATTATACTCTTGCAAAGTAATTTCTCCCACTCAAAGTCCTTCTTTCCTAAGGTGACCATGCTTATTTTTATCTGTTCTTGGACCTCGTGCCACCCTCTACAATCCTAAGGATGTTCATGGAAATGTTAGTTTTATCAATTGTAGACACTAATGATTTACTCTTATTAATGATCCAGCAAATTATATACAGTAAATTCTCCTTTGATATTTCCACTATTTTTGATTGTGTGCTCTCTTCTTTTTTAATAGGCACCTTCATTTTCCTGAAGTATAACAAATAATATCATCAAAGATGCATAGAATATATTTCTTTTTAATCCTTAAAGATCAGGAAAAATGTCTTTTCTACATCTCCCATTGTATAAAAATAAGTTTGAGAGTCTGAATAAAATGGATAGTTCTTTTAAAAATATAAGATACTAAATTTCTTCCTACAAATACAGAAGATTTTTGTCCATTAGCAATGAACAAGATTGACAGATGAATTAAAGTAATATTATCCAGTAAACCCTAGTGTCCAAATGTATTCACAGATACACAACTTTTAACCATTCAAAGAAAAACAATTATGATGCTTTTAACCAATCCAGGGCATGGAAAAAAGGGAAATATACAAATTATTTTTATAGACCTAGCAAAATACTAACATCCTAAACTTTAAGCCACAAAACTAGAAAAATATAGGTACATTTTGCTTTGGAATATTGATGTATACTCTTAATAAAATACTAGCAAATAAAATTCAACTGAGTATTGAAAGAATAAAATATTCTAACCAAAATGGGGTTCAACCCTGGTGGTCCAAAATAGGAAATCTATTCATAAAATGCCCAAGTATTTAAAGGTCAAAGGAAAACATTATATATGAATATCTCAATGGATGTGGGTAAACATTTGACTACATTCAACATCCATATTGATTAAAATTTATTTTAATAAAATAGGAATAAATTATACAAATAAAATCTTATATGAAGATATATGTAAAGGAAACATAACATTATATATATTCTATTATATTTGATAGAACTAGACAAATGAAAGAAATAACAGATAAATATAATGGGAATATGCAAGTAAAATTATACTTATTTACATATGATATATACCTAGAAATCTCATAGGAATCCTCAAAAGTTATTACAAACAAAAGAATTTACTAATGATGTTAGTTACAAAGATAATAAAATGTCAATTTTTCTATATAAAAATAAATATTGAATGTACAATGGAAGGAAATAAATGATGTAAAGCAAGAGTCAGCATTTCATTAAAGTACCAGATGGTAAATATTTTAGTCTTTACAGGTCATATGGGCAGGTCATATGGTCTTTGTTCCAACCACTTAATTCTAAGAAATCATAGACAATAAGTAAATGAGTGGGAGTGACTATGTTCTAACAAGCTTTATTTAGGAAAACAGGCAGCATAGTTTGCCAACCTTGATATAAGATAACAAGACAATAAAAGAAATACCCGTGTACCTTAACAAAAAGCATTGATCACCCCGTTAACAAAAGCTAAAACTCTACTAGAAAGAAGGGAAGGCATTTTGTGCTACTTTTTAATAACAAGCTTCAATACTATAATGATGTCAATTTTCCCAAGTTAATTTATAAACTTGATACAATCTTTTTAAAATAACAACTAAATTTACCTACAGCCCAATAGAGAAATAAAGAGGGGATATGAAAGGGCAAAATAACAAAAAAGAATCACTTACATCCAAAAAGATTTTTGTGAAAGTATAAGTCAAGGTAGTTTGCGGAGTATATCAAATTTGCAAAGGCAGGAACCTTTTGCCTCAGTAATTCTGCTGTTAGGAATTCACGCTACTGATGTACGTGCAGATGATCACTAAGATACTAGCACTGTTTGGCTCTTCTAACCATGCTCACGTCTTGCTTTGTTTATATTTTTAATATCATCAGGGTTATCTACATAAGCTATTCAAAGTTATTTTATTTATTTTTATACTTTTCTCTCTATTTTTAAAGCCCTAACAAATGTTTTGTTTTGTTCTAATAGCCACGAGAACATCAGCATACTTTGGGCATGGTTTGAAAAGTAATTTTTGACCTTTCCTGAAATTGTCAAATGCTTGAACTTCCTTTGCCATGAAAGCAAGTAACCAGATGCACTAAATCAAATTTTTAATAAGAAAAAATTGTTCAATAAAACAATGTGCCTAAAAAGGTAACCATTTAAACTGGCTACTAGAACTATATTTCTCAAACTATGTACTGGTATTCTGGTACTCCTACTGGTATTCTGTCTCCTTTGCATATTAATAAATGTCTGATAGAAAAAAAGAATGCCATTTTAGAGTAAGTTTGGGAATGTGCCTTATCATAATTTACTTAGTAAAGACATTTTTTTCCCCTTCATGAATCGTTTGGGAAAATACAATCTTAGAGAAATTAAAATAAATTGTACCAGGGGTTCCTCAGAAAGATGGTTTTGAACTATAATACAGTTGTTATTGTTGTTGTGTTATGTTACCTAGGTGCTGTTGGGGGCCGACATTGAATAGACACCCATGATAATATGCTCACTTTTCCCCCCTTTGTTTGCAAAAGCTGGAAGATTGTGAGAAAAGGCGCCTCCGACATAAACACTTCTTAAAGGCCTTGGCATCTGTGCCTGTGTACATTTTTTCCACAAATTAAAAAAAAAAAAAAAGGCTCTGACTTGTAAAGGGCAGAAAACCTTAAGAGTTGATTAGAGCCAAAGGTGATGTTCCAGGGAAAACAATAGCTGTTTTGTGCAGACACCTCTCCATAGCCTGCAAATGCAGCGTCCTTGAGAATAGAAGAAAATAAAATTTCTTTTGCAAACAGATTTCCAATATTTGCCTTCTATCTGCCTTGCGTAATGAGGAAATGAGAAAATGGCATGTCTTTGAGAGCAAATCTCCTGGCGTCTCTGTCTCAGGATTTGGGGATGGGGCCGGCGTTGAGTCCCTTCCCTGGTGAGCGCTGCAGGGAGTGAAAAGGCCACACGTCCTGACTTTCACAGCCTTACCCGGTGCTGCTCGGCCTTTGACACATCCCTCTCTTCCTCGTTCTTCCTCCGTCGTCGCCCTTCCCCACCCCCACTTTCATTTTATTTCTTCCGAGTTTCTGAAAACGCAATGGGGAATAAAAACGTGGTAAGACCTGCCGCCAGCACCTATGCCCTCCAGCCCTAAGCTGACAAAAATGTCAAGAAACTGACAGTAAAATATGCGAAGCAAAAGCCCTGCAAACAAGAACAAACCCCAGACTATTTGGCGCGTTCACCACACTGTGTCATGGTTTTCAAACAGAAACAGCAGTTGTGGGACTTATTATCTCCAACATCACTTGTTAAATTTTACACTAGGCAAATGATATAAAGTGTACCAAAAAGGGAGCTCCTGAGGATGGAAGTAGGCTAGGCATATGAGGAAACAGACAGATGGAAATGGTGAGATCTTCGCCACGGTCCGTGGAAGGATTATCATTCCACCTGCGCGGAATTATTATATAATAGGGCGAGACGGCTGGTAAGGAAAGGAAAAGCAACCGGCATGACAATCCCCAAATCTGCCCACATGAGTCCAGTTCAATTGCCCCTGAAACGTTGAAAGACACATTTCTTTTATTGGACAACCTGTTGTCAGATAACCTCGTTAACTTCCTTGAGCACTTCTAATATGTATTCAACGCTTCTAAGCACAATTGCATGGTCTTCCTAAATAGAACTTTTGAGAAATTGTGTATAATGACTGTCACTCTTCTAAACTTCTGATGGAAGCTGGCTTTTTCATGTATTACCTAATTTAATCTATATAGCAATTCTACTAAAGGTAAAAGTATTTAAGAGACTAAGGTGTAGGGGGAAGTAATTTTCTACCATTTGAGGAAACTAAGGCATAGGGGAATGCAATGTTCTCAAAATCACATTCGTTAGTTGACAAAGCTGGGATTCAAGTCCCACAGTTGTCTCATCCCAGGGGACCTTTTAACACAAATCTCCGTCTGCAAGAAAACAGCTGATTTCATTCTTTAATAAATGTATTTATAAGCTATCATTTTAAATAGCAAACACAACTCGGGGCATATTATAAACGAGAGCTGCAAATATTCTATTTTTATAAATTTGCAATTGCATCTTAACCCTTTCCCTTCTTTAACAACTTGAGACACTCATAAATGTGCTTTATTTCCTTATCCTTTAACAGATTGAAAAAACCAAGGCACATAAGAATGAAATGTCCTGTTTTGGTTAAACTAATAACCGCAGCACTCTTGTAAAAACAGGAAGAAGCAGCCCATAAAATAACTCCATCAAAGCGGAATTGGGTTACTCCCCTAAGACATCAGATATCATGGATATATTTATAATTGATGGTTTTAAAGTGCAATTGAGTTGCCTTACTTAGTTTGGGGTATGCAAAGCGCAATTGCACATAAAATTGACAACTCATGGCCTTAGAAAAAGAGAGAGGGGAAAAAAAGAAGAAAAAAGAGAGAAGCCAACTGGGGAAGCGACAGCACTCAATTGCCCTTGAAATTTGCACGCAACATTTGCCACAGGCAATTAATCTTCACACAGAAGAAAGAGATGCCCCTGTAATCTTATGTGACTTACTCAGTGGCATTCAGCAGGTGACTGCAAAGCCAGGAACGAAACCAGGGTGCGTGGTTCCCTGCCCTCTCTGACCAACAGACAACCGTCCCTCTCCCGGCAGGCAATGGGACCATCTATTAATATATACCTCTGCTCCAATCACAGCTGTAAAGAGAGCCATAAAACTGCCATTGAAATTGAAACGTCATATCAGTGGAAATGGCTAAAGCCCATAATAGCTCTAGTGATAACCCCTTAATGTTCAAATAGATCCCTCAAGGAAGGAGAGACACAAGTTTCTCCTTCAAGATCGCCACCGTGGGCTTGGTACCACGCCAGAACACTCAAGTGTCCCCAAGCACCCACCTCTCACCGCGTGTCTTTCATAAATTGTATTATTACTTTAAAAGGAAAATTTGGGGAAGAAAGAATAACAGCTTTAATGCAATTTACATATGAATAGAAGAATATGTGCAGGTATTGGAAACGAACTTCTGGTTAAAATATGAGCTGCAGAACAAAGCCGCCTGATTAGGAGTCTTTGTGTGAGGTTACAACACACTCATTTATGTTAGCTCTGGTTCAAAGTGTTCTCAAGAGGCTGTGACCACCTCCCTGAGAACTTTTCAAAATATTATTTTCAGCAGTTCTACTTCTTTCCTCATTTAAATGATTTCAGTTTGCATTTTACACAGACAAAAGGTATGTATTTATTATGAGTGAGACATACCAATGTAAATAACTTTTATTTTAGAGGTAAGCCTCTTCTGTCTTAATTTGGACCATCAATTGATGGTGAATAGAAACAATAGTTTTAAACAAATGTAATGAGTTACTACATAGTACATTCCTTATATCAGTCACACCCTGTGTCACTGAATGGTCTATTTTGACAAAAACAAAAACAAAACCAAGATGGACTTTTTATGTATTTTACCTTAGAGGAAATCAATATATTTGTATTCTGCCTATCTAGAAATCTAAACCTGTAGGGTTTTTTGCTTGAAATAGGAAAATTAATTTATCAATTTAGAAGGCTAATTCACAAGTAGTACAGTGAAGAAGTCCTCTTGCTTACAAGAACTTCCAGCAACATTTACCAGTCTCAGCATTCTTTTGGTCAAAATCTTACGTAACTGATTTGGATCATGAGTCTGGATATCAAACTTACCACTGTTAATTTCTATTTTCACTATTTTTCTTTACATAATTCAATCCTGGGAGAATCTGTGTTTCTCATTTCTAGGGATAGATGTTAGAGTTGGCACCTTTCTGGAAATGAAGATATCTTTTAGAGGTCTTTTACTTCTAAAACCATGTTTACTATAATATAGCAAGAGAAGCATTCTGCTTTTTTCAAGACATGACTAGTATATTCCATAGTCTTAACTAAGTTTCACTAATCCTTTAAAAACATATCTCGAAAAAATTTTCCTCTTTTTTCTTATAGTCAATTATTTGTTGTCTTTAGCGGTACATGATATGATTTAATTGGAACTTGAAAGCCACATGCCTTAGGTTTTGAATCATAGGCATCCATTCACACACGCCTATAGGAGGCCTAAAAGAAAAGTGAAACAACCTGGAGAATGAAAAAAAATTTCATTCTACTGGGTGCTTTTCCTTGAATGGTGTTAACTAACCAGATATCCCCTCATTTTAAGTTTGTTTGATGAACTATTTAGAATAAAAATCAAGAACACAACTTTGACTTTATGTAGACCAAGTTCTTCCATCTACTAACCATGTGACCTTATGAAAAGTCAATCTCTTCAAGCTGTGGTTTTCTCTTATGTTAAATAAAGATACACATACTATCAATTTCCTAGGTTTGTGTGAGCACAGAAAGTATTTAGCACCACAGCATCATATACTGATATTATTTTATTAGTAGTAGCAGTAGTAATAGTAGTATTAGAGATATTCAGCATCTCTCTCTTTCTGTTACACTCTCTCTTTCTCAGAAACATTGGCAACAAACTGCTCAGAAACTAGCCTTGTCCAATCTACTCCCAGGAATCTGGAGACAGCACTGATTAGTTAGTAGGTGCCGTATGATTTTGTCTCTTGTCCAGTTGTCATATCTTCCCTAAAATGAACTATTTAATATCCTTTTATGAATTTCTTTTCTGTTTAATTTAATTAGGGTCAATTTCTGCCATTTGCAGTCAAAGAGACCGGAGTGATGCAAATGAGAAAATTCAGATGTTATCCATATGTCTCTGAATTTTCCGTATTCTTCATATAAAGTTGATTGAAAATGCATTGTCACTTCGGTGGCAGAATCCTACCCATACCATCTGAAATAGTTAATAACAGCTTCCAAAGCATAGCTTGCATCCTCTAGGAAAGGATAACTTGCTGCGTTTTCCAGTGCCTTCTGGTCAATTCAGTCCAATGGCCAGTCAACTTGGTAAAACAAAATCAACTAAATTGGTTCTTCAGCTGCCTTAACCACTCATGTCAGTCTAAAAGTATGACCCTATGCAACTGTACAGTCACAGCTGGGTAAGGCTGTCCTAGCACTGAATCTGGATGGATTGTAGAAACAAAATGATAGAGCTGGTATTTAAAAATTACTTCTTTGTATTTTTTTTTATTTTTAACCATAACAGCCAAGAATTTAAAATAGTAGGAGACTAAAGTATCTGGATTACTACATAGGTATTATTTAAGTTTAAATATAGTCCAAGTAGTGTGACTAAATGGGGGAAATAGGCATAAATTTTGGGTCTGAAAATCTGGATTGGAATCTTTATTTAGTTGTGTGGTAGTAGGGCCCCTTCCGCTGAAGTAGGTGATATAATCTGAGCTAGTTTCCTCATTTGTAGACAGTAGTATTTTGCCTGTATACCCCACAGGTAACGATAAACATCAGCTGAAACTGGACTTCAATTACAGTGTACTGAATAAATGAATACATATTGGACATGAACACAGTATTTTGTAAACTGGAAAGAGCTACGCAAACTATGGTAAATCTATACTGTCCATCAGTTCTATTACCTTTTTCTAGTGAGTTTGTTTTTCCATTGTCAAGATTAATACTGTCTAGTTTCTTGTCTCTCCTCTCTCAGACATTCCCCCTTCTTCTTTTTATACCCTGGTTCTCTGCCCATTTCTCAAATCAGAAGCCCCTGCGTTATATTACCTAAAGAAAGGATAAGCTGTCGCACTTTCAAAAATTCAAAATGCTACTTCTGTGCCCACTGTGTCTTTCTAACTTCCTATTAGAAGTGAGCGAATCATGCTCCATAGGAGAAAGACCAAATCCTTGGCTTGTGCTATGGGTCCCATCTCCTCTTGCCTTTAGAAGTCAGTGGCTCCTTTGCTAGTCCTTCCCTGCTCGTGACTGTTTCCTGCCTCTGTGAATGTGCTTTCTCAGTTTTCTTTGTAGATTCATTTGTCCTATCCCTGAAGTGCTGGCATTCATGGGGCTCTGTTCTACCCATTTTCCTTTCTTTCTCTCTTCTCTCTGAATGATCTCTGGTATTCCTGTAGATTCAGAGATCATTTGTATTCTAAAATCTTTCAGGATAGTAGTCTTATCTGAGCTTCAGAGCTATAGATTTGATTGGCTTCCTGACATCCAAAATGCCCCAGCCGCACCACACACACACACACAAACCCCCCAAAACCTACTTCTCTCATTTTCTCTACCTCTGTAAAGCATCTCCGTTCACCACTTCTGACAATTCTCTCACCCCACATGTCATCAATTCTTATTCTTTTTCCCTCAAAAGCAAAACACCAGTTTGTCCATTTGTCTCTGTCTCCACTGCTACCACTGATTCCAAGCCACCAGCATCTCATTCTTCGATTATTATAAATGCCTCCTTACTTCTCTGCCTGCTCCAAATATTGGGCCCTTCTAATCTATTCTTCACACAGGAACCAAAGTAATATTGTAACAGTATTATCCTGACTTTGGAACAAAATCTGAACTTCCCATGTACCACGATCTACAAGCTTTGATGATTCTGGCAGGATCTTTGTCTCTGTGCATTTCTGGCCACTCCTCCCTTTGCCCATCTTGATCAAGTAACACTGACTGTTCAAACCCTTGAGGGCCTTTCACACTTCAGGGCCTTCATATGAACTATTCCCTATGCCTGAAGCACGCTTTCCTTTGCTTTTTGTCTGGGTCAATCCTTATTTCTTATTTCCATTTTATTTCAGCTTGAATGTCTTTACCACTCAGCTACTCCTGCTTTTCTTTCATAGTAATACATCTTTATTTTTTTCATAGTACTTATCAGGAATTATGATTATATATTTATTTCTGTGTACATTTATTATCTTTCCAACTACACTGTAAGCATCAAGAAGTCATATTGCATACCCATTTTATTCTCCATTGTATACTCATGGTGCAATACAATTCCTAGAATACAACCATCACCTAATCATGATTTGTTAAATGAATGCATGAATTCTTTTTAATGCTCAACTTCTAAGGTGGACATCCTCATTCTCCTTCATGCCAGAAATGTTGGAATTTATTTATGAATTCATGTTTCAAGTACTTTAAGTACATGCAATAAGGATTTATATTAAAGAAAAGATTTACTAACTATATGAAAGATATTAAATTTTCTGTGTAGATCCATTTAAATGGATAAAATCATTCTATAGCATAACTTTCAATGTCTTACTTGTGTAAAAAAGTGTAAGTGGACTCTTTGAAGGAAATTAATCTTCCAAGCTGATCAGATTCTTTATCTCATCAATGGACAGACTTGTTCATGTCAAAAATTTGAAATGTGAATTATCTTTAGAAGGTCTTTTATCTTTTTAGCCTGCTCCCTAACTTGACATTTCTGGAATGGATGTCCTAACTCTACTGATGAAAGAGAACTTGCATAGACTGTAAACTCAATGAGCCATTAAATAGGTGACAATAATCTTGATAGAAGTTTGGAATATTTAATTAGCACAAAAAATACTCTTAGCCAGTGCACTCAATTACTTCCATGGATACTCCCCAAAATATCAACCAACTATTTTGCATGTCCGTGAAATGCTTTGGAAGACATTTAAGACTGAAAAAGGAGACAATATTTCATCTATTAATTGAGGACTTGACACACTTGTGCATGTCCAGTAATAAAGTTTCAAAGTGAATTCAATTTAGATCCTTGAGATATTTTTAAAGGTGACATTTCTATCCTTAAGGGTAACATTACATGAAAGTAACTAAAAGGCTATGAAAACCTCTGGAGCAGAGAAAGAAAATATATTGTCTAGTGTACCCAGTGATATCATTATTGTTTCTTTTGCACATTATCTACATTGGCCAAAGACTAATAAAACAAGAAGAAGGAAGAAGAAATTATGATCTTGAAAATCATAATCTTAATGGAAAAATCAACTGTTCAAAGTTGGTGTATCAGGGTAAGAACAAACAGCTTCACCTGTGGGGCCACATGTGACCTTCTGGATCCTTGACTGTGGCCTTTTGACTGAATCCAAATTTTACAGAACAAATTGTTTTATTAAAGGAGTGCAGAAGAGAAAGAAGCTTTTCTTGCCTCCTTTGGAGCTTAAGAAAGAATAATCTTGAAATGAGAAGGCCACAGGTTCCCCACCACTGGTAGAGGAAGAACACAGTGGAGAGGAAGTAACAAGAAAAAAGTAGCAAGGAAAAGGAGCAATTGGATGCTTTCTTTAAATGCAGGCAGCAAAGTAAATAAATAGTTAAATACATACAGAGAACACACAGAAGTTTGACCTGAGTCAATAAGACCTCCTCAGTATCTCCGTCAGTTTATTCAGTAGCAAAAAGCATGTTACGGTTTTAAGAGGTGGGTCTTTAAAATCAGTCACATCATTCCTTTTTCAGGTTAAATAATTTCTCATGATTACAAATCAATAACAAAACATTTCACTCTCCAAATAAGCTCAATGTTTTGGACAAAGTGCAAGCTTGGTTAGTTAGTTGTTTTACAAAACTCCATCATCCGTATTTCCTCACTCAGCACCACGTCTCTGGCCCACATGGGTGTGAGAAACAGGAGAAATGTTTATCCTCTGTACCGTGCAGCCTGAGAACCAGCCCTCTGTTCACTGTTCTTACTGTTGCATGACTTTCTCCCTTCAGTGATCCCAGCCCATATTAGGGCAAAAAATCTTATGCATGCTCAAATTCTCTATGCTAAAATGAAGATGATGTCAGTAGCAATCCAGTGGCTGCAAACAGGAAAAATCCCAACTTGTTTCAGGTGCTGAATATTTGGGCATTGCTCAACCAGCTTAGTTCCAACATCTGTTGACAATGCAGTGTTTCTTATCCTGCGTGGAGCTAGAGCCCATCCTTCGAAATGAAGTATCACAAGAATGGAAAAGCAAGCATCACATGTACTCACCATCAAATTGGTACATCAAATTGATCAACACTTAGGTGCTCACGTGGAAGTAATATTCATCGGGTGCCGGGTGGGTGGCAGGGTGGTGTGGGGATGGGTAAACTCACAACTAATAGGTGCAGAGTGCACTGTGTGGGGGATGGGCACACTTGTAGCTCTGGATTGGGAGAGGCAAAGGCATTATATGTTACCAAAATGTTTGCACCCCCATAATATTCTGAAATTTAAATAAATAAATAAAATAAAAACTACACTAAATAGAAAAAATGGTTTTAACATAAAGATTCAAGAGTAGGGCTATGCAAATTGGAGCTATAAGAAGATAGCACAAGTTATTTAATAAAATTATTTTTTAACAAAGCTAATGGCAAGGAATTGATATTTTATTTTGCTTTTATTTCATAAAATTTTAAAGGATATTTTTATTAAGATAGTACTTTGGAAAATACCTCTTTTTTGAAATGTTCATTTTTTGACAAAATATTTTGTATTAAGAGTTAATAGATTTATGTGGTAATAAAGGAATAGAAAAATAACATCAAAATATTATATAAGTCTGTTTTTTCCTTTAAATGTGATTTACTCTGTATGCAATTTTTTTCTATCTGTATAATTTTAGATTTTTGTTCCCAGTCTCTAATATTCTTAAATTTAAGATATGACATTCTAAGCACCTTATGTTCTAAATTTGTTCTTTAAAAATATTCTAAGAAATTTGCTATTAAATAAATTATTTTCTTTATATTTTTTATTTCTTACACTGTACCTGTTGTCAGACTGTATGTTGAGTCTTCTAGTTTTACCTTTCATGTATCTTAGCTTTTATTTTTAACTATGTTTCTTTTTTATTTTTTGGAAGCTTTCTATAATCTGATTTTCCTGTTTATAAATATATCCCTTGACTATACCCATTCTTCTCGCTATTATTTATTTCAACTATTATCTTTTACTAATATTTCTGCTTGATTATTTGAGTGTCATTTTGCTTTAGTTTCATATTGCTAATATTGTCCTCTGTTTTTATTGTGTTAATTAGTCTTGTTTTAAATATTTGTGCCTATTTTTCCTACTTCTAATGGAATACATCATCCAGTTGATGTTCATTTGAAGAAGCTTGGATCCTCCAGCATTTTTTATTTTTAGCTTCTGAGCCTATGTTCCCGTAGAAGCATTAGTTACTCTGTCAGCCAGTGCATAAAGTGGAAAGTCAGGCCCAATTATGAGTCAGCCCCAACAAGTCACTAGAAGACTGGGGAGCAGAAAGGTAGGGAAGAGCTATAGGATGAAGAGTGTACTGCTCCAGGAGCTACTCAACATACTACTCCCACAAAAGAGCTCTTGAGGGAAGGCTGCACCCTTTTTGGGGACTGGTAAGGGAAAAATAGATTATAATCTTAGGTTACATTTCACTAACTCTGGGGTATTTGATGGAGGGTGTAAACAGCCTACCACCTGGAGTCAGTTACTCCTTCTGCAACATGTTTTTCAGCTTTGCACAAAGATGGACTGATACTACTCTTCAAGAAACCTAGATCAGAGACACCACAAATGAGGGGGCAGTCATATTTTTGTCCCAAAGCAATAAACAGAAGAACAATATCAGGATTCCAAAAGTGCCTTTTGTATTTCAACATGTCCTAGCTATGCCAGAATGCTTCCTACCTGGGCCCAAAGCCACTACCTCATACATGCCACGTGAAAACAATGCCCTGTTGTCTAGGGATTTTATTTCTTACTATTTATTTCTTTGTAATTGTTTTTCCTCTATGATTTTTATGGGATTAATCTTGGAGGAGGGAGCCAAATGTCATATCTCTTTTGTATATAGAAGCAGAATCTTCACATATCTTTTTAAAGACATAATTTTTTAAAAATTATGAAAAGAATAACAATTAGCAATTCAGCAAGAACAAAAATGCAATTTTTGCTTTTTTATGTTTGTAAAAATACCTTCACATTTTATTAGGTCATTAAATATGAAATGTCCGATTTTGAATTAAAGGTGTAGTTGATTATATTTCAAACAAGAAG
>CAUYRT010077329.1:0-43488 GCA_963574885.1 Lepilemur ruficaudatus
CAAGTTGACTTATCTTGTTACATTCAAAAACCTACTCTGTCAAAGTAGTCCATAGAGTACATACATAGGGCTCCAACTGTATCTACGTACAACCAACACTCCATTTTAAGTGTACGATTAAATGATTTTCAGTGAATTTACTGAGGTGTACATTTTTATTTTGATCAGGTACCATTTGTTTATTTTTGTAGCTGCTGTGATTGCTTTGGGGGCCTTCTTCATAAATTCTTTGCCTAGGCCAATGTCTATAAGACTTTTGCCAACATTTTCTTCTAGAATTCTTAAGGTTTCACACCTTAGGTTTAAGTCTGTTATCCATCATGAGCTGATTTTTGTGAGAGGTGAGAGGTGGGGATCCAGTTGTTCAATCTTCTGCATGTGGTTATCCAGTTTTCCCAGCACCATTTATTGAATAAGGATTCTTTCACCCAATGTACATTTTTGTCTGCTTTCTCAAAGATTAGATGACAATATGAGGATGGTTTTATATCTGGGTTCTCAGTCCTATTCCAGAGGTCTGTATCTCTGTTCTTGTGCCTGTACCATGCTATTTTGGTTACTATAGCATTGTAGTAAAGCCTGAAGTCTGGTAAACTGATCCCTCTCTATTTGTTCTTTTTGCTTAAGATTGCTTTGGTTGTACAAAGTCTTCTTCTTCTCTTGTTCCATATGAAGCATAGGATTATTTTTTTCTAGATCTATAAAGAATGATGATGATATTTTGATAGAGATTGTATTAATTCTGTAGATCACTTTAGGTAATATGGACATTTTGACAATATTGATTCTGCCAATCCATGAGCATGGTAAGGTTTTCCATCTATTTACATCTTCTACAATTTCTTTTCTCAGTGTTTCATAGTTCTCCCTATATAGGTCTCCCACCTTCTTCATTAAATATATTCTTAAATATTTGATTTTCTTTGATGCTATTATAAAAGGTGCTGGGTGTTTGATTTGATTTTCAGCTTGTGTTATTGGTGTATATGAATGCCACTGATTGTGTGCATGGATTTTGTATCCTGAGACTTTACTGAATTCATTTATCTATTCCAAGAGTCTCTTGGTTGAATCCTTGAGATTTTCTAATGATCTGATATCATATCATCAGCAAAGAGTGAGAGTTTGACCTCTTCTGCCCCCATTTAGACACCCTGAATCCCCCTCTCTTGTCTGATTGCTCTGGCTAGGACTTCCAGCACTATGTTGAATAGAACTGGAGATAGTGGGCAACCTTGTCTAGTAGTTCTAAGCAGGATATGTGTGTTATTATTGCAAATATTGTTCTTTGAATCCCCTTAAGAAAAATATAACTTTGCATGTAAATATTTTCTTCTGATTTTTATTTTTTCCAGAAACATGTGTTTAGCTACTTTCAGGTATTCAAAAAGATACTCCATTTCTAGCTTTCAGTACTGCTAGAAGGCTTGGTATAGGCAAGGGATGAACATTTATTTGAAGGAAACCTGTTTTATTTCATTAAGAGCCATTTCACCATCTATAAATTGGAGATAGCTGCTCTGCACTCTTCACAGAGCTGTAAATAGGGTCAAAGGACATAATACAGGCAAAATTATTTTGGAAACTCTATTAGATATTGTAACTGTTATAAAAGTGAACTTATGTGCTCCAAATTATATAGATCACACATTGCAAAGTATGTTGTTGTGGTTTAGGTAGACTAAAGAATTTCATTTTTGAAATAAATTCTAACTGATTAGACATCTTGTGGTATGAATGACTTCCTCTAGCATACTTATTCTATAGATTCCAGTGTTGAAAGTTCTTATAGCAGGATACACTTGCCCTGCCTTTTTAGAGCATATCTACTTAATGAACTAATGCTTTACATAATAATTCTGACTCACTGTAACTAGAATCCATCTTCATAAATATATACTTAGTCTTTCTAGAATCCAAGTGTATCTCAAACACTGACAACAAAAACAACTTAAAGCTTTCAGCAGAGCCAAATTAAGTGTCTAAAGGCTTTTAAAAACCAAGTCTTTAACTTTCCACAAAGCCAGACCCCTGCTATGAGAACAACACTGGTCCTTAGTATTGTCATAGTCCCAGATCTGTCATGCTGTACTTAAACACCATTACAATTTTATACAGAAAGTGAGTCAGAAGCAAATGATTAAATCTGAGCTTTTGCTTGGTGTGAAAATTTCAAATGACCACATAAAAAGAGACAGCTGTAGCTTCACCATAAATGTGCTAAAGGAGTGGGTATCTCATGATCTTGGGTAGATTAGAGCACCAAGCATGGAGATTTCATGATAGGGCTGTATCTCTGGATGGAACTAACTGGTGTTAATACAAGGAAAGTTACTACTGGAGTCTGTGGATTGCCTCTGGGAACATATGAATACTTTTTCCAAATTTCAGTTACTATTTCTAAAAGACATAAAAGGAGAGTCAATTTTGTGTGGGCCTCCTGAAAAAGGAAAGGAAAACACCCAGTGGGCCTTTGGTATTATAACATTATCATATAGACTGTATTTGAGAATTATGGGAAAAATAGGTGGCAGGGGAAATCTATTCTTCCATTTCCAGATAAATGGCAGAGTCTAGCAATAAAATTTCATTGTTCATGAAGTTAGAGTGCTTTGATATAACAGTTCCAAGAGATAGGCAGAATGCCACAGATGAATTCTTCAAACCACAGCCATCATCTATGGAAAATATATTAGGGGCAGGCAAGGATGGAAGGCAGGGAGAAGAATACTAGTCTTGAACTCAAAGTTAGGTTTGAGGATGAGCAATACTGCTCATCCAGCAAAGGTGGTTTTGCTTCCAAACTTTTTCTTGAGATTTTTATTTTGCTGTCACATTATTTTTAAATTTCACAGATCTCCTTTTTTCTCTCATCATTCTTAGGTTTATAGCCTTTGGTTCTTGTTGTATGGATTAAATTTACAACTTTACCTCTCTGAGGGTTTCAATTATTGTTTATTCAAATTTTCTATCTACTTACAACATAGTTCCTGTTTTCCCCAAGTTTTATTGATTCATTTTATTTTATTTTATTTTTTTTAACTTTTTGGATCTCCTTGATTCTCTCACATCAGAGACTTTCCTCAAATGACTTGTGATTCTTGGCTTCTACTCATTTATAAGAATGAGACAATAAAAGGTTGGTCAATTACTATGTATAAATGGAAAAAGATTATCAATGAACAACCTGTCAGAACCCCTACCCCCAAACACACACACACACACACACACACACACACACACACACGCACACACACACTTGCTAGTACACATAAGTCTTTTCTCTTGATTTGGTCAGTTTCTTATTTGAAAGTGTAAACCTTTATACCAGAATTCTGGATAAAGTGAGAAGAAATTTCCATTTATTTAATGCCCATATTTTTAATAATCTATAACACACTAACCCTCAACTCTGCCTGAAGGTTGAGTCCAGAATCTCTCTGATTTAGTCTGCTCAGAGGGTAAACTTCTGTCTTCTGTTGTGTTTGCAGAGATATCTAGGGTTCTCAATATACTTTGTAAAGATTTTCAATTGATACCCTTGTTTTTAGAGCCCATATTTTTCTCCCTCCCTCATATAATAGGGTGCCCCCAATTCCTGAACTTTCTGTCCATTAGCCTGGCTTTCCCCCACTGCTGGCAGTAAGGTCACCTTTCCTAGGTCTACTTCTTCGTCACCTCTTACTAACTTTCTAGTTTTGAAAGTTATTTTACCGTTGTCTTCTTTGCTGTTCTTTCTCTTTGTGGGTTTATGCCCTTAAAAAAAAATCTCTTTGCTATCATCTAGTGGGGTTCAGGAAGAAACTGATAAACATATGTGTTCAATCTGCCAGGTGTAACTGGTCTCAGTGTTTTATTTTTAGTGTTGGTTTTTAAAACATCTGGTTGTAAAAGTAATGTATGTTATTGTAGATAATTTGTTAATTAAATTATAAATTATAACAAAAATAATCCAGGAATCCATTTTCTGTGAGAAATTAACATTTTGGTTATTTCTTTGAAGTCTTTTTTTTTAGAATTAATTTTTACATAGTTGAGACCATTTTGTAGTTATAAGCTTATATTCTATTTCTTTTACTTTTTACTCAATGTTATACAGATTTTCCATGTTATTAAAATAATTTGTAAATATTATCTTTATAAACTTCATTATATTGATTTCAATATACTGCTATTTATTTAGCCTTGTGTCTATTACTAGGCATTTGCGACATTTCTCTTTTTATCTTCTTAAAAGAAAGAAACCATTTGGGAATGAAAATTGTTATATAAAGCCTTTCTTGTATTTTGAAATATTTCCAAGGACTAAATTCCAGGAGGTGAAATTTTTGAGCTAAAATGTATTAAGGCCATTAATACATATTAAAGCAATTATTATGTATTTTTAACATTTATTGGAAATTAACTCGGCAGAATAGTACTTAGCTATTCCCAATTATCTGATATTGTCTTGTCTCCTACCATGTCATAGAAAACCCAAAGGCCAGCTCATGCCATACTTGGCTTCACCTCCATCCCTGTTTCATAGCCAAGTCTACCTCTCATATTTTCAGGGCTTTAGGTCAGAGAATGAGTGGAGGCTCCCAGTTCATAGACCATCATCTTCACTTCCCACACTTGGCTCTCGCCTGGAATGTATATATTTAGATATTCTAGTCTCTTTATCAAAGTGACTCCACACCTTAAATAGCCTCATCTTGGGCATCTCTTAGGGCTGGGCATGCTCACACTGGCAATTCAGTCTACCTTTAGGAGAAAAGACAAGGAGGCCTTTTGGATAGGAAATTTCAAGATTGCAGGTCCTAGGATGGGACGGGGAGGGCATGAGCTCTAAGAGAGGTACTTCTTGTCCCATGGAGTCTGCCTATGGGAAGGAGGACAACAATAGTCAGGCCAGAGTGGGAGCCTCCAAAATGCAGGAGCTGCGGCAGTGCCCTTGTAGGCTGTGTCTAAAGCATTACTGACAGCCTTTGGCTAACCTGTCTGTACTGTGGAAATAGTATGATGGACCTAGTCAACCATGGGAATGAAGCAGCAACCTTTCTCCCCTCCAAACATGGCCCAATTGAGCGTGGATGAAGAGGATAGGGAGTGGGTGTGGAGAGAAAAAGGGACAGAGTGGCATCTTGTCCTTTTTTCCAAGAAAGCAACAATCGGTTGATAATTTATCTACCACTATATGTAGTTTCTCCTATATGTGAGTGAAGAATAGACTCCACCAAATATAGTATTGTAGTAGGTTGGATAATACCCAAAGCTATAATATCAAATCCCAATCCCTGAAACTTGTAGTTTGTACTTTATTTAGAAAAAGGGTTTTTGCTGATGCAATTTAATAAAAGATTTTGAGATGAGATTACCCTGGATTATCTGAGTGCCCCTAAATGCCATTGCAAATAGTCCTAAAAGAGAGTGGCAAAGGGAGATAATACAGAGGCACAGAAGAGAAGGCAACACAAAGACAGAGCAGAGTGTGATACGGCCATAGACTAAGGAATGTTGACAGCCACTGGAAGCTTCAAGAGCTCAGGAACAGATTCTCCCCTAGTGGCCTCACTGACACCTTGATTTGGGACTTCTGCCTTTAAAACTATGAGGGAATAAATTCCTATTGTTTTAAGCCACCCAGTTTGTGGTAATTTGTTATAGCCATGGGAAACTAATCAAAGGCTATTAAATGAAAACTATCAATAGCACCTTCTTCTGAATTCCCAATCCATGGGTTTCAAAAAACAGACAGTAGAATTCTTAGGTTATGTTTTACCTGGCCAAAGATTTTTGCAGAACCTCAGGTAAAATTTTTTAATATTCTGGAGTGGGTATCATTCAGAATAAAGATATGCTATAATTCCTGGGATTGGTGCATATTGCCAGTGATTAATACCTCATTTCTACTCCCGTAAGCACCATAATAGATAGAAAAGACCCTCACGTTTTGAAATTAGATCTTGGCTTCACTTTTTGCCCTACTACTGTGATCTTGGGCATACTACCTAAGCTCTTACCTTGCAACGTGGAAATAAACTTATCCTGGTTAGAGACACTTTAGAATGAACCATGTATCCCTCATGAAGCGCTCTCTTGATTAAGTCTAAGCTTCACGTATGTATTCTTTTAATGCAGTCTGGGGTCGTATAAAATCTGGGCACTCAATAAATATTGTAGAATGAAGAATGTATGTTTTTCAAATTTTGGATAGTTTGATTCATATTAAAATGTGAATAGTTTAACGCAGTCCTTTTTAAACCAAAGAAATAAATCTTGATGGTAGAAATTTATACATTATGGCTAGTAAGTGAGGGTGATGTTTTAGTGAGAATAGCTCAGAGCCTTTCAGATGGTCTACAAAACCATTTTATGTGTACTTTTCAGGAACAATTTATTGATAAATCAGCCCTTTTATGATTATTTCTTTGTGTCTCATTAGGCACAAAAGAAAACATAGGAGAGGGGGCAAAAGGAATGCAGTTATCAAAATAATGAAAAAAAATAGGATTTATCCTTTTATGTTATTGCAGCATAGAAGATATTACACCTAGAAAAAGGTTTATTTCCCTTTGTGTGGGAGAGAAATCAATTGAAAAACATGAGGGATAAACAATCTCAGTTAAAGATCTTACGGAGTACAGTAGCGAACACTAAAATTTCCGTGAGCAGCAGCAGACCATCCCCAACTTACCACACTGGATCGAGGCCAGCATTCACAGCTGCTCTTTCTTCTCAGCTTTGCAGGAGCAGCTTGTTTAAGGAATCACTCTTCACCTATATTTCTTATGGGGGATGTGCTCTTTTTGACTTAGTCTGGAATTAAAATACTTATCGCTAAATATTTTCAAATGCCTACTTTTAAACTTAATTTGTCTTTTAAAAACACTTTATCACTCCTTTTGGAGGCTCTGTAGGAGGTTGGGTTGGGTTGCCAAATGATTATAGTGTCAATAGCTGTTACTACTATAGGAGCATTATGAGTGATAAAAAATGACTTCCTTGATGTGTGGACCAGATGTATTGCTGCTGGGAGGTATGACAGCTGGTTTCCTATGTTTCTTTGTCGTTCTGTGGCAGAGGGAGGATTATAAACAGGTAGATTCAGAAATGGGCATCAATGAGAAGCTGGAACATGGTGATCAAGTGGCTGGACAATGATAAAGGTGGAATATCTTTTTAAAAAACAAGGAAATTTTGGCTGGTGCAATAGGGGTGGAACAGAGTCAGTGGTGTTCTGACAAATGTTTAGCAGCTGCTCTCTGGATAAAGAAAGACCCTGCTTTGTAGTAGTGGCTGATGTTTGTTCAGTAAATACTCCCAGGATGGCTGATTTTAAGCTTCCAGTGTGATGTCAACTGGCTCACAAAATTTCTGGAAATCTAACATTTGGCTGTGGCAAGCTGGTACAAGCTGGATCCAGTACACCATTGGAAGGGTAGGGGCTGAAATGGGCTGTTGTTTTTTTTTTTCATGCTAGAATTGTCCACTAAAAATAGAAGTGGTTTAGTGAAATAGGAAAAGTCTATTGGCACAGAGTCCTGGGGGATATTTGGACATTGGCAGCTCAGGAAACTGTGGCAGCATCTCTGGTCTGTCTTTGACCTGACGCATGAGTTGTTGCAAGTTGTAGCGTTCTGAGCATGTGTTCGTGGGTATAGGGTCAGTATGAGTTTTGTGGAACATCTGAATGGCTCTGAGGACTAACCAGGATGTCATCATGAAGCATGTGTCTCTGTAACCAGTGACAAAGTATATTGTGTCCTGTCCTTGTAGAACAGGGTACCAGCAATTTTTTTTTTTTTTTGTGCCTCTAAGGATACCATGGAACACTCATATTCACCCTATTGTTGTCAAGCATTTGTTCAGTGGTGACATAAGACTTCATCTAGCTGCTGTGGGGCTGTAGACCTACACTGGTTTCTGTATCCAGATATATTTGCAGAAAGGATCCTCTCTTCCTTATAATGCTACTTTTACTTCTGAGAAAGGGTATTTGTGTAGCAGTCTGCCATCAAATGGTGAAATGTGACTGCCAACATACAGTGAAATTCTGAGTTTCTCAATTATTTAGGTGACAGAGAAAGGTCTTAACACATATTCAAGAGGCACCAGGGTCCTTGGGGTAATGCCCCCATGCCTTTAAGGTGCTATAATTGACCACATGTGTTAGCTACTATAATTGACTACAGCTGAGAACCATTTACTGGAGAAACAGGGAAGGGAAGAGGTCTTTAGAGCCAATATCCTTGTGAGTACAATGATCTACACTGCTATTTTTGAGTTGTCAATTTTGATAGTGTACTGCTATCAAAGGATTTGGGTTGGTGATGCTCAGGGCAGGGGTGAATAAAATCTTTAGGTTTCACAAGACCATCTGACCCATCAAGTGCCAGTCAAGCCTCTTTTGCTTGTTAAATGGGTCTTTTACTGGGACAAATCAAGAGTTGGATTAGGAGTATGAATATAGATGATCTAAAATACAATAATTTTGGGATGTCTTTATTCTGGACAACTGCCCTCAGAACTAGCAGCAACTCTTTCAAAGACATTTCTCAGGCTTGGCCTGAAGTCAAAGCTACCATAGCCAGTTCAGAACTCACCTGACCAGTGGTGAACAGATGGTAAGGTTAGGAGAAGACATTACTCTGTCATGTGGGCAGCTGTCCAGGAACACAATCCAGGAGTCTCTTCATTAATTTCTGAAAGATATTAGGTACATATGGCAGGTCAGATATCATTGGAGGATATTACACTTTGCTAAGAGTGTCTGGGAGGACATCTCCCTTCTGTGGCTTTCTGAGGTTGAAGGAATCTGGAGGTCTAGCTCTGTGAATACCTACAATTTGTGGAGCTGATTGGCATTCATCTCTTGAGGTCATGGTGACCTTGGGTTTTAGGTTTAAAGAAGAACACCTGGCTTGACTGTAATGTAGACACTAGGATATACTGTGGCTGCCTGTGTCTTGAGGAAAAGGGTACCAACTCCATGTCTGAAACCTCTTAGAAGGTGGGGTGTGTGTGTGGTCACCTCTGCAGTGATTGGTGCAAGAATTCTTATCCAGTGCAATATAGTTATGGGCTTTCACGGAAGTTTGAGAAGTTAAGTGTCAGATGATACCAAACTATTGACTTTGCTCTTCATGGGACTATCAGAGGAGATCCTAGTGGGTGGTTGATTCCCCCCAGGAGAAAGAATCCCTTCATTAGAGTCCATGCAAAGGAAATGGCCTTGGGCAGGTGGGCAGTTGGACCCTGGACCAGGGACTAGTTCTCTAAATTACCTAATCCCTCAGGGTCCATCATTGTCTTGTAGTAGAGGCAAGATACTTCTCTCGATAGTAAAGCTTTTTGGCTTTGTAGGCCGTACAATCTCTGTCACAAGTTGTGGCACAAAAGCAACCACAGACAACATGCAAATGAATGAGCATAGCTGTGTTACAATAAAACTCTACAAGAACAGGAGGGGGATTGGATTTGACCCACAAGCCATAGTTTACCAACCCCTATTCTACAGGCTAAGTGCAAACAGCTGTGGTGGCTTCTAAGGCTTCTAAGGCGGTTCTTCATTGGTTTGCATGGTCCTGCTGGTTTATTCAAGGAGGCTGAGTGGAATATGTTGGGTGGCATAGTTTGTCTGCTTTCTTCTTGACTTTATTTATTTTTTAGTACCTTTTATGATGCTAATGAGAGCAGAAAACTTCAAGAAATGATGACTGATGGCTAATGTTAAGTATGACATCCTTCCTGTATTTAAATTCTCTTATAAAAACTATGAGAGCTTATATAACGGGGGGGGGGGGAGGAAGGACATTTAAAAGAACTTAATTAGTTCCAGTTTTAGAAGAAGACTGATTTTTCTTCCTTTTGAAATCTTCCCCTTTTCTAAAACAGTGGACAATAAACTATGTACCTCTGATAAAAAAACAAAAACAAAAACAGTTTTTGCTTTTGGTTTTTGAGAGTTTTATTAGCAGCAGCCACTAGGTATGTTCTTGACAAGGGATATGGACATCTGCTGCCTACCCCTACAATTTCTAAGGGGAAAAAGTCTTCCTACACACTCAGCCAAACTCATCCAAAGGGCAAAAATATCATATTTTGGATGTATGACACCCTCCAAATATTTGGTTCATGGTTGGACAATTGACTAAAGTGACTGTATTAGTTTTCTGGGGTTGCTGTAACAAAGTATCACACACTACGTGGCTTAAAACAACAGAAAGATATTCCCTCACAGTTCTGGTGGTTATAAGTCCAAAATTAAGGTGTTGGCAGGGAGCCTTTAAGGGAGGATCCTTCCTTGCCTCTTCCAGCTTCTTGTAGTCCCAAGTGTTCCTTACCTTGTGGTAGCATAACTCCAATCTCTGCCTCTGTCTTCACACAGCCGTCTTCCCTCTGGTTTCTGTGTCTAAATTTACCTCTTATAAGGACATCAGTCATAATGGATTAAGGGTCCATCCTAAGATCTCATCTTAATTTGATTACATCTGCAAAGACCCTATTTCCAAATAAGTTCACATTCACAAGTGTTGGAGATTAGGACTTTAATATACTTTTTTGTGGGGGACACAATTCAATTGATAACAATGATCAAATATTTATGAACTAAACAAATATTTATGAACTAAACACAAAAGAACGAATTGGGCTAACCATACTCCTTGTCCTGGTAATCTAAATTGAAAGCAAAATGGGGAGCTAATACCTTTTGTAACAACCTAGATGGAACTAGAGACCATTCTTCTAAGTGAATTATTGCAAGAATGGAAAAAAAACACCACATGCATTCACTATTAAACTGGAAATAACCAATCAACACTTATATGCACATACCAAGTAAAACTCAATGGAAATCAAGCAGGTGGGAGCAGGGAGAAGGGGTTGGGTAAATTCACACCTAACAGGTACAGTGCACATTATCTGGGTGATGGGCACACTTATAAAATTGACTCCAACCGTACAAAATCAAGACATATAACCAAAATGTTCGTACCCCTGTAATATTCTGAAATTAAAAAAAAAAAGAAAATTAAAAACAGAAACAAAGCAGGAATTCTTTTTTGAAGGGATGTTATAGATTAAAACTCTGGCTAGGCAAAAGCATGTGCAAACTGAAATTATGAGGGAGCAGAAAAGATGTGAAGAGGCGGAGAGAATGAAAGAGAGATGATGTGCAGAGAGAACCAGGGATGAAGAGAGACAGATGGAAAGAAAAAGAATAGTTTGCAAATCAGCTCATTTCTTCAACTGAACATCCTATATTCAACTTCTTCCTGCTCCCCCTCAATGAGATAACCCAAGTGGCTTTTTGTTGTTTGAAAACAAAAGAGCAAAACCCTAACAAGTGGTTCTTGGTCCTCAAGCGTCAGGGAGGTAGGTTTAGGTAGGGGGGTGAGAAAATGGGAAAGAGGTAAGCAAAGAACAGAAGCTGTCAACGCCTTTATTTCCCATTTAGTTTCTGCCTTGCTGCTACTTCTTTGTTCTCTGCCATGGATTCTCATAGGCAGCGTTTCTTGCTAAAATCATACTGACCTTCAAATCCAGCTAGTGCAAAGGATGAGGAAAGTTCTTACTGATATAGTCCTTTATTAAGTCATGCATCTCTTGTTCCCCTGGGCTTAGCTAGAGCAATAGGAAGATAAGTAGAGTAAGTACACACACACACACACACACACACACACACACACTCTGCCTCTCTCTCTGTCTATTTCTTTGCTTCTCAAATTTACTTTCCAGTCTTGACCAAAATTTCCCTTTCAATGCTTATTTTGTACAATATGAATTCTTTGTTGGGTCAATAAAAGACAACGTTATGTAAAAGCCATGTATTATACATATTCTAATATACATACTTACATTTTTTATATGGGAAACATTGTCTCAGGAGTGCCCTAGACTTGCTATTCAGCACAGAGAACCCAGATGCAGGCACAGGGCACACTCTCCCCCACAACTGGAGACTGGTGTCACTCTCAAAATATCTGTATATATTAATTATTAAGTTAAATGTTAATATTAGTGCTAATGTTAATATTTTCAGCACTCTTGAGCAATATTCCATAGAGACACCAAAATAAATTGCATGCAGCCTCAGCTTTTCTTTCAGATCAATAGAAACCACAAAGTTGTTCAGCTTTCCAAGAAGGTGGCTTTAATAGTCTATTATATTAAAATGTTCTATATCAATCTCCAGAAAAATCTAAAAAATTTTCTAGGAATAATTTTAGTTCTCTTTAATGCATTTGCTCTTTGGCCCCCTAGTTACAAGTGGGAAACATCTTTTTACCTTAAAAGCTTTCAGCATGGAAATGTTTTCCCTTGTTCTCTGAAGATAATCTTTATTCTTGTTTGTGACTTTCATTTTGAAGTAGCAGGGCCAAGCTGAATCCTAAAGTGCATTTGCTACTTTTGACTTTGCCCAGCAATTTTCATCTAAATGCTTTTATCTTTCAATATTGAACAATAGCTATTTCAGGTGTAAGCGTGTTCCATTTCATTGAGCAGCCTTTTACCAATCACCCGAATTTCTTTTATGGGAACCTTGACATATCTTACTAGCTCAGTTGTAAAATTTTTACAATCATGTTATCTGTCAGGATCTGAGAATGATATATGAACATTGTCAAGTGAAAGAAACATCTTGGGAAACAAACTATATTATGCAGTTGCCTGGCATATTTAAATAAAAATGCTTAATTTTAACTCAAGGAAAATAGTTTATGTGCTTGATAAATCCAAATTACTTTATAAAAATTCTATATAACACACTGTGAGTTCTCTCTCATATTCTTAAAAGTTTTAGTTTAGTTAAACATTATCATATAAAAAGAAATCAGATGTGAAATCTTCAGGAAACACATGAATAAAATCAATACAAGAACAAGTATGCCAGCAGTTGCCTTCCTTTTAGGATATTTGGTTTATTCCCTATTAATCCAGATTTTCACATATTTCCCTTTTATCAATTTATTAACTTCAACTTTATTCATGTGTTAAAGAGAAAGAAACCTATGACAAAAAAAGCTCATACTTTTCTTTCACTAAGTGTTTCATCTAAAAGAAAGAGATAAAAAATAAATGAAAAGTAGGTTGTGGTAATTACTGCTATAGAAACTCTCTTTGTTATTTCTTTATTTTTCAAGCAGATTTGATTTTATTGTATTAAGAGGGAAGGAGTAATCGCTGCCTAATTAAATTAACTCTCTCGGATACCACTGTCAATTTATTTTGTCTTATATTTTTTAAAGTTACTAGAAAATATATCCAGTGCTTGCGTCTGAAAAACCAAGCCTGGATAATAAATCAAGTACTATTTCAAATATTCCTTTCATTGCAGAACTCATGAACTAAGCTTTTTTGTTATTTTCCTTTCATCTGGAGGAAAAACAAAATCTCTGTTGCATAAGCAGATGAGTCCAGCCAATGGATACAGACTATCTAGTTTCAGGTTTTGGCTCTGCCCTTTAATAGCTTTATGACCAGGGACAAGGTACATAATCTCTCTTTATCTTGGTTTCCTCATGTGTAAAGTGAAATAATAATGTTATTTTTCCGATAGGGTTAGATGAGTCCATGCCTGGCAAAAGTTGGTACTATGTAAATGTTAGCTCTTACTATTATTTCATGATGCATAGACCACATGTTCCTCATGGCAAATATTTGATCATGCACATTTATCTGGTAAACTCATTAGTCATCTGTTCCCCACAGGGCCACCATGTCGCATGACATAGAATATAATGTGAATAATATCACCTGAGACATTGTGTTCTGCATGAATGATTTCTCTTTGTGTTGTGTAATTTTGACAACTTGATGCACTTACTTGCATTTTGGACCTATCACAGCAGACCATGAAGTATTTTGCTGAACTTCCAAATTACATTAAGAAGAGAGATTTCCTCTCTGCATTCTAGAAAACGAGAGAAAAAACAATCTGCCGTTGTAGAAAAAACTTAATGAAAAAAAAATCATGTCTTCAGTGATGTGACCAATTTGGATTGAGCAATGTGGCCAGTTTGATATTCTGTAATTCATCTAAAACAGAGAGATTATTCTGGGAAGAACTTGGACTACTGTTTGTGCTGCTCAGGGGGTGTAAACTGCTCTTAGGGAATTGGTATAACTAAATGTTTTGGTTCTGTTATCACTGTAATATTTCCATTGAGTGTTCCCCAGTGGATGTTGCTTTCAGAAGTG
Source organism: Lepilemur ruficaudatus (assembly GCA_963574885.1). Lineage (NCBI taxonomy): Eukaryota > Metazoa > Chordata > Mammalia > Primates > Lepilemuridae > Lepilemur > Lepilemur ruficaudatus. Next base: position 14,188 of record CAUYRT010077329.1, read on the forward strand.
CCTCTTTTATAGGGGAAAGGGGGATAAGATATTTTGTTTCTTATTCTGTAACATAAGGCTTTGACTAAGTGCTCCAGAGTGATGAAGTCAATTGCTGTATCAGCATTCCAGAGCTCACCCATAGACACCAACACTCAAGAGACATTGATACTCAGTTGGACCAAATTCAAAGAAATACTTTGAATTTTCAGTATGGAAATTTGTGTTTATTTTTGTTTCAAAATGATAACCACTTGCTGCCTTGCCAGAGTTTTGTTTCTTCCAGTCAAAATAATGTAGCTCTTTAAAATTCACTTTCTCTACTGAGAAGCAGAACATTAGAAGAAAATGTTCCTTTTTATTTCTTTCGTTTTTGTTTGGTCCCCAAGTTGATCACCGAACCCTAAGGGTAAAGAAATTTAATTCAATCGTCATAAATATAGCACGAGGCACATTTAGGAAATTTCCAGTCTATAATCCAATCACATCATCCTCCTTTTCTGGTCAAAAAGAGACTATTGCCAACAGTGCAAAGAAGACATCTGAAGTTTCCTTTTTATAACTTCACATTAATAATAATCACTTGCAAAAAATAGTGTTTAAAAGATGAAGTGATTGTCGAGAGGTGGGACATGATTGAAAAGTAGTTGGGGAGTGGAATTAGGGGTCTCAATAGGGGGAAGGAATTCCTCTAAAACTGATTTAATATGATTAACTGTACATCTTGGTAAATTCACTAAAAATCATTTACTTGTATGCTTAAAATGGAGTAAAGGCATGATATGTAAAGTATACTTCAACAAAGAAAAAAAGAGATGCAGTGCTTCTCCATATTTCCTCTAAGAATTATGGGATTACTATGTACAAGTGTTTATAAAAGCTTTAATTAGGACCTTAGGATTTCACATCGTGATCTGTAAATAAATGGTAGATAGAAATTAGTAAAGTATTTTTTGAAACACTGGGTGTGCACAGTATTTTTAATTAAGGCCTAACACCTCATCCTGACTATATTATTTCTAGGAACTTCTGTAACTCTATATCCTAGTTTCTGTTATTCCTTTCCACCCACAATTTTCTTACCATTTACATGACCAGCTGCCTTATTCTGCACCAGCTTGTCATTTTCTCTGGGCTGACAATGACTTCTCTCCCAGATTTGAAATTTTTTTCCATTCCTGTCTTTGATCACATCATCATCCAATTCAATAACACTTTTAAATATCTAATGCTCTTGAATTTATATCACATTTTCCCATTTAAATTATTAGTTGATTAATTAATTTTGGCCTACAACATAAATTTTCTGCATTCTTTGATCTTGGATTGCTGGAGAAAGTCACGCTGATCAGGCGCTCCAAAAATTGTTGGCTTCTCACTGTTGGTGAGCCCTCAGCAAACCCTTCTAGCCAGTGACTGTAGCTTATAGTCATACTCCTCATAGCTACCATCCCAAAACTTTTCTCTCTATTCAGACCTGGAAACCCATCCATAGCTCCTTTCTTTTATCTTCACCACAATGAGTGATTGCCATCTGCACAAAAGTCCAATTCATTTCCCAACTCATAACCCCTCAGGTATCCCCCACCTTATATTTTCTCCATATTTTTTTTTACCTATTATCTTATTCTTTGTTCTTATAAATTTTAAATTCTTATAATGAAGAAAGAAGGATTATTTTCCTTTTAAAATCTAATGGTTTATGATATGGTCACAATTCTATCCCTTTTGCAGGACTCACTCCATTAATTATTTCCTTATTTCGTTTGTTTCAAGTGCTCCGAAGCATTTGTTTCCAATGTCTTTCATTCTTTCTACCAATTAGCATACTTGTATCTTCTCTTTAAACTGCTACTTTCTATGTCTTTCCTTTTCAGTAGTGGTCTGTGCCCATTACCTCCATTTTTTAATAACCTGCAGATTTCATAAACACTTTTAATTTAATGTCTAGCATTCTCCTGGGAGAAATACTCTATTGAAGGTACAATCTCCTAATGATAATGAATTATGTTGTTTAAAAAATACATCTTATATAGATCAGGTCCTTGAATAATGTTGTTTTGCTCAACATTTTTTTTGTTATAATGTTGATGAGATAAAAAATTGATTCCTGGTGGGGCCACTGTTTGTGTGGAGTTTGCGTATTCTCCCTATGTCTGTGTGGATGTTCTCCCACATCCCGAAGTTGTACATGTTTTGGTGTGCCTAAATTGTCCCAGTCTGAGTGAGAAAGAGATAGAGAGACAGAGACAGAGAGACGAGACAGAGAGACAGAGAGAGTGTGTGTGTGAGTATGCCCTGCCACAGAAAGGCATCCTGTCCAGAGTTGGTTCCTGCCTGGCCCCCTGAGCTGCTGGGATAGGCTCTGGCCACCAGTGACCCTGAGCTGGAATAAGCAGGCTGGAAAATGAATGAATGATTGAATACAAATTATTATAAAATAAAAATTAATAAGGTATATGATAATTATACAGATGCACAACAGTAAACACCATGTTTCTTCTTGTTTGTTTCTGAATTGTGTGGTGGTAGGAGGGGCTCCTTACAATTTTCGGTTTACAAATATTCATCCCCTGACTTAACCCACCACCACCATGACTGCTGTCCCTCACTGCCAAAAATTGAGCAAATCATTATCTTTGTTGTTTTTGTCAATCTTCCTTAAATGTATGTATAGTTCACATTTATTTCAATATTTAATCTTAGAGGTATTTGGGGTCTTTATTTAGAAGTGTGGTGTTGTTTTTGTGACAAGCATTATGCTGCGGGAACTTAACTCTGTGTGTATCAATTAGACCATGGTAAAATTGGTTTCATTACACTTTGTTTCACTTAAGGTTGTAGCTTCCAAGAAACTATCAGTGATGTTACCTGAGGATTTATTATATTATGTGTTTAAATAAATAAAACTATAAGTAAACAAATAAACATAAATACTTTCATCATCCAGTTCTTCTGGAATGTCGTCTCTCCTTAGCTGTTTAACTCACGTGTCAAGACTTAATTCAAAGACTACCTCTTCCAGTAAGCTCTGTCACAGCTCCCCAAATGGAAGTGACCTCTTCCACCTATAAATTCTCACAACACTTTGGATTCCCTTCATGGCATGCCTTGCATTATACATTTATTAAACATATTTGTGTGTGGTTTTGCTTACTAAATTTCATATTGCTTGAATACCGGAATATGGTTGTTATATCTTTTTGTTTCTTTTAGTGCTTAGCAAAACATCCTTTCTTCTTCAGATTTATTGAGGCATAATTTAGTTGCAGTGAAATCCATTTTAAGTGCAGAGTTTGATAAATTTTGGTAATATATACTATTATCATACCACGATGAAGATATAGAATATTTCTATTGCTGTAAAATGTTTCCATATACATCTTTGATCTATCCACTTCTTTTAATCCCTAGTGTCAGCTGAGTACAGATCTTTCTGGAACTATAGTTTTGCTTTTTTCAGCAGGTGTACAAATAGAAACATGCAGTTTATAGTTTTTTATGTTTGGCTGATTTCACTTTGTATAACGTTTTTGAGATTCATTCATGGAATTTTATGTTTTAATTGATTTAATGTGTTAATAAGTGCCTATTATTGCTGAGTATGAATATACCACAATTTGTTTATCCATTTACAAGTTGATGGACATTTTTGGTTGTTTCTACTTTTTGGCTATTGCAAATATAGCTGTTATGAACATTCATGTACAAGTTTTGATATGAACATGTGCTTCATTTCTCTTAGGTGAATACCTAGGAGCACAAAGTACAATAGCTAAAGCACATGGTAGATGTGTGTTTAGAATTTTAAGAAACCTTAAGAACATTATAAAAAGTTGTGGAGAAGGCTTAATAGAGTATGGTGTCCCTAGGGGCAAAACAGGCATGTTGTTTAACATCTATGATTAGAAGGCACAAAGAAAAAGCAGGAGGCTGAGGGTGTCAGTATAATAAAATATCATAATCCTTTGTTTATTTCTGGACCTGAGTCAATTTTCAGATCTGGAACCCATTGACTGAAATGTGGCCTCATTGCTAGGAGGAAAGTCACAGCAACTCTCTGGTAATTGTATTTTGTAATGATTTTCCCAGTCCTTCTCCCCAAAAAACCTATGTCATTTATTCAGATGACTATACACTGAGGGGAGGAAAATACCTGGACCTTTTGAGGACTATTAGATGCACGTAGGAGTTCAATTTGATATTTCTGGAACCAAAGCATCCTCATGGCTCGCCTAGTAGGGTGGTGGTTTATGAAGTTTAGGCAATAAAATTCTGATTAAATCCAGTTTGCAATAAATCTACTGAGCCCATGAATTGGCTGACTGGTCATTTCCTAAAAGTATAATTGGGATGGACATGTATAGTAGTTGGAATAGTCCTTTCACTGGGTCTTTGGCCTGTTGGGTAAGAGAAAATATAGTGAGGAAGGCCAAATAGAAACCTCTGGAACTGGTTCCACCCATACTGGCCAGTGCATTCTGGTAGAAGGGTGTAGTGAGAGTATGGCAGAGATTAGTGGGGAAATGATCTCTATCATTTCCTTGTCTTTTTAAATGTGCCAGTCTAGTCCCTTCAGATATGGATAACTCTTGAAGAGTATCTGTAAATCACTGCTAGCTCCACCACATAGTAACCCCAATTACAGCTTTTTGTGCCAAATGTTTCATGGTTGCTGGAGGAAATATTTACAGTATCAACTACATGATACTGGGACATTAAATTGTCAATGTATTTTTTATATTTTTGTAAGAAAAGAGGATCAAAACCAGTTCATATTTACATGGAATGAATAAAAATATTTATTAACAAGTTTGCTCCACCTAAGGCTATGTTAGTTCATCCTTCCTCTCTCATAATAGGGTATGAAGAGATCTGGATGCTTCGGGTAGCCCACAGAGCCTCACATTGATCCATTATGTCAATGACATTATGCTGATTAGGCAGGATGAGCAGGAGGTAGCTAATAGGCTAGAGGACAAGATCTAGAACAAAAATATCCTCCTTCTCTCTTCGTCTCAATACGGGTCTTCCCTTCCTGTCTTTAAGGCTAATTCATTTGCTTACCTACTCAGAAAGCTTGTGCTGTTGATTGTTTGCTTATATATTCAATATCATCCTCTCAAATACATCTTTCTCATCAATTTTTGAAGCTCTTTATTAAAACAAATGCCAGAAACTTTTCCTCTGCCCCAAATCCTCACTAGCTATTTCACTTTTCTTTGTAGCATCTTGACAATGTTTTCTGTACTTGTTGTCATTTTTTTACTCTACCCTACTCCACAATCAAATTTTTCCAATCTAGTTTCAATTCCCACCATGCAATGAAAAAAAGCTATTTCTATGATCAACAATGACCTCTGTGTTGCAAAATCTGGACCTTTTTTTAGTCAATCTTAGTTGGTCTCTCAACAGCATTTGATCATATATATATTCCAACTTTGAAATCCCCTTGAGGTCCAGATTAGTATAACCAACTTCCTTGTTGACATTTTTACTGGGACGATTCAAAGTGAACTCTAACTCGACTTATTTAGATCCAAAGTCATGCTCTATCTGGCAAATCTTGTCTTTTCCTCAGTGGTCGCTGTCTCAGTAGCTCCAAAAACCCTGGAGTTAGTCTGGAAATTTCTCTCTCATTCTCAATAACTAATCTACCACCTAGGGAGGTTTTTTTTTCCTCCTAGTATTTTTCAGATGTGTCCCTTTTCTTCTTCTCTAGTGTCTCTACTCTGGTTCAAGCTACCTTATCTCTCACTTAGATTACTGTTATAGCTTCCTAATGGCTCCTCCCTTGTCCCCAGGTGTGCTCTTTCAGTCTTTACTCTGCAGTCAGAGTGATTTTTTTTCCTCCTAAGAGAAACCTGATCACGTCACCCCTTCCATAGAGCACTTTAATTAAAAAAAAAAAAAAAAAAAAAAAAACCAACAACAACAACTACTTTTGTGCGTGTGTGTTTTATTTTTTTTATTTTTTTATTTTTTTTTATCTCAGCATATTACGGGGATACAAATGTTTAGTTTACATATATTGCCTTTGCCCACCCAAGTCAGAGCTTTAAGCATGTTCATCCCCCAGATGGTGCACACTGCACCCATTAGGTGTGAATATACCCATGCCCCTTCCCATCTGCCCGACACTTGATGAATGTTACTACCATATGTGCACTTAAGTGTTGATCAGTTAATACCAATTTAATGGTGAGTATGTGGTGCTTGTTTTTCCATTCTTGTGACACTTCACTTAGTAGAATGGGCTCCAGCTCTATCCAGGAAAATACAAAGGATGCTATATCACCATTGTTTTTGTAGCTGAGTAGAGCTCCATGATCTATACATACGCCACAATTTATTAATACACTCATGGATTGATGGGCACTAACAATAACAAATATTCAATGTGGACAAATATGCCCTACATGGTCTGTCCTCATTTTTCTCCATCTTCCACTTTAATCTTATACAACTTCCACACCCCACGTTTTACACATAGGTAACTCTTGCCATTCCATTTCCAGTTATGTCTTGAAGCCTTCTCTGGCCACCTCTATCATATCTCCTTATTAAATATTCTAAATACCTGTATACCATTTCTGTTTATTTCACTACACGTTACTATGTGTCAAACACTATTACAATATATGCAGTTTAAATAACTCAATATTCCTAATAATCCTATAAAATAAATATTTTTAAAATTTCCATTTTACATATCAACAAACTGAATACAGATAGGTTAAGTAACTTGCTCAGAGTCACACAAGCTTGTATGTGGCAGTCAGGATAACCCCAGGCATCTAAATCTAAAGTCCATACTTTCAACCACCTTGCTTCTGCTGCCTCTCTCCCTTACTGACATTTATCATGATTACAATTTACATTTATTTGTGAGATTGTTAGAGAATGTCTATTTCCTCACTGCAAGAAAAACTGTTTTGCTCGTTACTATGGTATGTAATACGATTGGTAATGAAAGCAGGAAAACAACAGAAAATTATTAAATATCAAATTATTTTATTGACATGAATACATTTTAGATGTTAACTTCCCCTCATGTGTGTGCTCTGCATCAAATTTCACATTGCTATGTTAAATTATTTCAAAAATTTTGAATGAGCATTGGGCAGAAGTATTTGACATAGATAATGAATATTTTCATGGCCTTACAACTTAATAAATTAAGAGTCTACAGTAGAGAGATCGATATTTCAGAAATGTTATGAAAAGTATTCATTTTTCATTCACAGTGAAAGTTTCATGAACCAGAAGTCATCTTCCTTTCCTCCAATTAATTATGAATTCAAACTCCTTGTCAAGATATGCCAAGGAGTAGTAAAGGAAGGTAACATTTTCCTGACTATAAAATAGCATGTGCTCATTACATGAAATTTAGAAATACAGAAGATTATTAAGGAGAAATTAAGAATCAATCACTGCTCAATCTGCCAAGGAAAGAAAAACCAGAATTAATATTTTGGTGCATAAATCTTTTAACGCCTATATACATATATAGATAGATAATATTTACATATATATGTCAAATACAGAGAAATATATATACATATGTGTATATGTTGGTGTATGAGTGTAGTTTTTATAGCTTAACCTTAAATCAGAAGCATATTTCACTATTATTAAGCATTGTTCAAAAACATGATATTTAGTGACTGAATGATATCATTTTTCTCTTCTTAATTTCAGCATTTTCTTTCAAATAATAATTCAATGTTCTTTTATGTATGAGTCACTATTCACCTCTCTGAAATTTTCCTCATGATAGAGTCTCCGAAGTGGAAAAAGTGAGTCAGAAAGAGTGAATTTGTTAAGTCTCTTGACTATCTAGAAGAGGTTGGTTATAGAAATACGGTATAGCCATACCATAGACTACTGTATCAATTAGAGCTCTTTATGTTGAAAATAACAAATGTGACTCAAAGTGGGTTACATAATAAGCAAATAGGTTAATAACTTAAAGTTCAGAGGGAGAGTGGACTTTAAAGTGGCTGTCACTGTCCCCAAAGACCTGGTTTCTCTATTTCTGTGAAGAATGTCATTGGTATTTTGGTGGAGATTGCATTGAATCTGTAGATTGCTTTGGATAGTATGGATATTTTAACAGTATTGATTCTTCCAATCCATGAACATGAGGCATCTTTCCATTTTTCTGTGTCCTCTTCAGTTACTTTTATCATGGTTTGATAGTTTTCATTATAGAGGTCTTTCACTTCTTTGGTTAAGTTTATTCCTAGGTATTTTATTTTATTTGTAGCTATTGTACATGGGATTACTTTCTTGGTTTCTTTTTCACATTGTTTGCTGTTGCCATAAAGAAATGCCACTTATTTTTATATGTTGATTTTTGTATCCTGCAACTTTACTGAATTTGTTTATCACTTCTAATAGTTTTTTGTGGAATCTTTAGGTTTCTCTAGATATAAGATCATATCACCTGCAAACAAGGATATTTTGAATTCTTCCTTTCCAATTTGGATGCCTTTTATTTCTTTCTCTTGTCTGATTGCTCTAGGTAGAAATTCCAGTACCATGTTGAGTAACAGTGGTGAGAGTGGGCATCCTTGTCTTGTTCCAGAACTTAGAGAAAAGGCTTTCAGTTTTTCCCCATTTCAGTATGATACTCACTGTGGGTCTGTCATATATGGCTTTTATCATTTTCAGGTAAGTTTCTTCTATACCCAGTTTTTTGTGAGGTTTTTATCATGAAGGGATGTTAAATTTTATTGACTGCTTTCTCAGCATCAGTTGAAATTATCGTACGGTTTTTGCCCTTCATTCTGTTGATATGATGTGTCACATTGATTGATTTGTGTATGTTGAACCATCCTTGCCTCCCTGGGATGAGTCTCACATGATCATGATGAATAATCTTTTTGATGTGTTGCTGTTGAATTTACTTTGCTAGTATTTTTTTGAGGATTTTTGCATCTATGTTAGTTAGAGATATTGCCCCATATTTTTCTTTTTTTGTTGTGTCATTGGTTTTGGTATAGGGTGATACAGGGCTCATAGAATGAGACTGGGAGTATTCCCCCTCCTCAATTTTGTGGAATAGTTTAAGTAGGATTCATATTAGTTCTGCTTTGAATGCTTCATAGAATTCAGCATTAAAGCCATCAGATCCTGGGCTCTTTTTTGATGGGAGACTTTTTATTACTGCTTCTATCTTGTTACTTATTATTGTTTTATAATGGTTTTGGATTTCTTCCTGGTTGAATCTTGGTTGATTATATGTGTCTAGGAATTCATTCATTTCTTCTAGGCTTTCCAATGTATTAGCATATAGTTGCTCATAGTAGTGTCTAATGATCCTTATTATTTCTGCAGTATCAGTTGTAATGTCTCCTCTTTCTTCTCTAATTTTATTTACTTGGGTCTTCTCTCTCTTTTTTTTAAATTCTGGCTAAAGTTTTGTGAATTTTGTTTATCTTTCCAAAATCACTTTTCGTTTTGTTGGTTTTTTTGTATTTTGTTTCAATTCCATTTATTTTTCCTCTGATCTTTATTATTTCTTCTACTAATTTTCGGTTTGGTTAGCTCTTTTTTATTACGTTCTCTGAAAGGCATTGTTAGATTGTTTATTTAAAGCTTTTGTACTTTTTGATGTAGGCACTTATTGCTATAAACTTTCCTCTTATTACTATTTTTTCTATGTCCGATAGGTTTTGTTATGGTGTGTTTACATTTTCATTTACTTTTAGAAATTGTTAAATTTACTTCTTAATCTCTTCATTGACCCACTGGTCATTCTAGAGCGTGTTGTTTAATTTCCATGTGTTTGTACGTTTTCTGATGATCCTCTTGTTATTGCTTTTTAGTTTTATTCCATTGTGGTTGAGAAAATACTTGGTATGATTTCAGTTTTTTTGAATTTTTTGAGACTTGTGTTGTGGCCTAATATATGGTCTATCTTGAGAATGATCCATGAGCTGAGGAGAAGAAGGTGAATTCTGTAGCTGTTGGATGAAATGTTCTGTAAATTTCTATTAGGTCCATGTGGTCTATAGTGCAGATTAAGTTCAATGTTTCATTGTTAACTTAACTGTCTGAATGATCTTTCTGATGTTAAAAGTGGAGTGCTGAATTCTCCAATGTTTATTATATTTGGGTCAATCTCTCTCTTTAGCTTTTATAATATTTTCTTTATATATCTGTGTGCTCCTGTGTTGGGTGCATATATGTTAATATTTAGAATTGTTATATCCTTTTGCTGAATGACCACTTTATCATTATATTAATATAATGAACTTCTTTGTCTCTTTTTACAGTTTTTGTCTTGAAATCTAATTTATCTGATAGAGGTATAGTTACTCCCGCTCTTTTTTGTTTTCCATTTGCATATTGATTTATTTCATCAAGTTTTTTTTTCTGTAATTCTCTTTTTTCTCTTCTAAGACCATTAATATTCTTCCAAGAGTTGAGTTGAACTGATTCTGGGCTAAAGTTTAAATTAGACTGAGTTCTTTGCTGGTTAGCACAGCTCATAACTCCCATATTTCTTGATATTGAGGGATTGAGATTTTGGACACTGCAGCATTTGAGTTGGGAAAAGATTGGGTAGCTGCAGAATAGTCAGAGTTATCTCAGCCTGTGCGCATCTGTTAATTCTCTCTCGGACTTTGTTTGAAGCTTCCTATTTGGGCAAAAGAAAGGGAAATATTTTCAGTTTCCAAGCCGGGTGTATGTCTTTTTTTGTTTGCATAGCACTTGGTCTTAGGCAACTATTGGAGTGACCTCACCTAGATTTTTGCAAAATTTCACTGAAACACAAGGTACTTGATTAAGGAAAACCATGGTGCTACAGAAGCCTCAATGAATAAAATATTTTGTTACTTTAATTTTCTTGTGAAGCCCTTTTTCGGGTTCCGTTCTTGTAGTTAAAATTTCTTCTAATTAATTAGATTGTTTCCTCAGCAAACACATTTGAGAACAAATTTGAGAACAGAATTCTTAATCTAATAACAAATATTGTTTAAAACTTTACTGTTAATACAAGTCACCTGAATATCCTGTTAAAATATAAATTACAATTTAGTAGGTTTGGGGTGTGTCTCAAGATTTTAAGTTTTTGATAAAGTTCTTCAAAATATTGATACTGCTGGTCCAATTACCACCTTTGAGTAGCAAAGTAATAAATGTTTCTTTGATGGCAGAGCCCCGGCAGTAATGAAAATTCACTTTTTGTGAGTATATCTATATTTATCATAGATCACTGTTGTTGTGGATTCATAGCCTAGAATGCCACAGGTGAAAAGAGCATTAAGAAATAAGATTAAGAGTTGTAGGTTCTGGTATATTGATTTCAATAACAGAATCAATTCTTCAACCCCACGTAGCTTTACTGTACCCCTTCATTCTAACTTTGTATCCGCCATGTGACTTGCTTTGTTTAATGGGATATTAGCAGATATGACACAAGTAGAGACTTGAAGAGTGCTTATGTAGTTGGGTTTTCCCTTGCTTGTTTCACTGTGTTCATCAGTTTAGCCTTCTGAAGAAGGAGGAAGGCACGTGGCTTCCTCACCTTGCTGCTCCAGCCAACAGTCCACAGACCACCAAATACGTGAGTGAGCCCAGTCAACACCGGATGAACCACCCAACCCAACCCTGCCCACACTGTTGACTTGTAAACTCATAAGCTAAAAAAATACCTGTTGTTTTAAGCCTATGAGTTCTGGAGTGTTTAGTTACACAGAATTATTGGGGCAATAGATAGTGAACAATCTTGTTTTGATGGAGCAGGAATTTGCATCAAGGGAGGCAGAAGAGTACCAAAGAAAATCCTCATGCAGTTTTCTTTTCTCCCTAACACTCTAGAGTCCTTGTTTCTCTTTCCAGGTGCTGCTTTAGTCTGCCTAAACTTGGTTGTCAAAACTGCATCTAGAGTCAGAAAAAAATGGGTTTAAGACCTAGTTGTGGGGCTTATTAACTCAGGATCATTGAACCTCTCTATCTTTCAATATCATTAGTAGTACTACCTATTACATAGAATTATTGTGGGGGGTGATCTGGGAAAACATAAGTAAAGCGGTTAGCATGGTGCCTTGTCCATAGGAAATGCACAATAAATGGTAGGCACTAGGAAAAATTAACATAATAAGTACTAGGCTCTAGAAAAAATTAACAATTAAGGTTTTAATTTAAAAAAAAAGGTTAAGTGCTAATTATACCTCCCTAGTAAAGCTTTACTAGTTGTTAATTAATTTAGAAGGCAAATACAGTATATTTATTAAAGACTGTGAAGAGATAATATTTTCCCTGATATCGGGAAAGAGGAGAGAGAAATATGTTGAATGAATTCCTATTTTACCTTTCTGAGGCTTAAGGAAAAAAAACGTGGGCTATTGAAGTGTGTTACTCAATAGAAGGTATTTTTATCACACCACAAATATAGGAGCAGCAGAGCTTGCTGTCAATTTCATGTCAATTTTGGCCTCTTTAATCTGGCTTGGTGTCTGGTATTTAATTGTCCAATAAACTGTTTCTGTGTTGAAATTATTTTATGGAAAAATTATAATTATTTTTCTGTAATTTTTTCTGAAAAATTATAATTATTTTCCTGGATTTTATACCATGATCATTTTCTTTTTTTCCCCTAAAAAGCAGAGTGATGACAGATGTTAGTATTCAAGATGATGTTTATGAAGCTTTATTTTTACTGGGTACAGTTCCAGGTAGAATATGCTGTTCAGATAGTTGTATAACTTTTTTTGAGGGGCCAAAATATTTTACTTTTATGAATAGTATTGATTCCATAAACTCAGTATCTGAGTCTGGGCTGATAAACCTGTCTTTAAAGGATATTAAATCTTTTCCCAAAAGTTAATTTTATATGCAACATCCTAATCTTGGCAGCTACATCGGCTCTGCAATAACTGTTACCCTTAAATTGGACCATAGCTTATTTCAGCTAAAACTGTAGCACAATTCTCCATTTGAAATGCTATTTGGAAGATTGCTTAACTTGGTAAGTAAGATAGACTTCCAGTGATGTTGGTTAGTAGCTGAGTAAAGCAGAATGACTAAAATGATCCCCACTCTGGGTTACTAGAATCAATTTTCTTGTGTGCCTCTTCTACCCTGTGACCTTTATTTCTGTTTTCTGATTTCTCAGACTGTTGGACACTATACATTCCATGATTTGGAAAAGACAAGTACTTCTCTGTTATTCCCTCAATAATAAATGAAAGAACCTTAGAGGGGAAACAAATTACTTTAGAAATAGTAAAAGGGATAAAGTGTTCTTTATGGTTAAAGCTATGGAGAGCCCTGTGTGGAATTTGATTCTGTTGATATATATTGGGAATTTCTAAAACAATAAGGATTAGTATGAGCCCAAAGCAGTTTGTCTGATGTTTCATGTATTATTTTCTCTCTGGGCCAGTTCATTCAGACACTGAGATCCTGGAGAGATCAGAAACAGGAGAGGTTTATGAGTGACTTGACACGAATGACATGCGCCTAGATATTGCAAGCTCAGAAGCTGGCCACTTAGTCTACTGCACGGCTGGTCATGCTTGAATTGTCTGCAGTATGGGAAAAAAGAGTCTTCTCTTGGGTTTTAGGTTTGGGTAGACCAACGGAAAAGGATAATGAGTCTGGACTATATATATATTGCTCTCAGCAGTACCTAAAGAATAATGTTCTGGGAGGGCAAGCAAAAATGATAAATAATGGATTGTAAAATGCAAATCTGGAGAGAGGAGTTTTCTGCCAGGCTTTAATCTTGAAGGGTTCTTAAAGCCTATAAAAAGTATGTAGCTTTCTGTAGTGTTGAACAAGAATGATAAATAGTGTAATTGTCAATATACTGTGTACAGAAGGGAGATGGGGCATGGGAGATAAATAGTTGTAATTTAAAACAAGATGGAAACAAAATAAAACCTGAAATAGAAAAAGAAGCTACAAAGTAGAATGCTGTTTTCTTAGCTTGAGCTAAAGCTAAATCAAGCAGCTATTAATAATTTATTTTTGTAAAATAGAGATAGGTCTTTCATTTGGCTCACATTAAATATAAGGTGCTCTTTATTAGAGAGATAGCTATAGCACTGACAATAGTTACAGTTCATAAAATGAAAATTAAAAAGAGGTTTCCAGAAAAGTTTTTCTTAACTTTTTCTTTTTAATTTTTATATTTATTTTTCGAAATGCTCTTATATTTATTTTTCGAGTACACAGATACCAAGGCGTATTTCTTCTATTCTTTTTCTAGTTTTCTATTTGGGAAGCTCAAGTTTCTAATAGTCTAGCTGAGTTAATTACCATTATTATAAATTGTGTTAACTATTGATTGATAACTAATCTTTTAGCAAACATTAGAATTATGATCTCTTAAGAATCAGACATATGTAGTCTACGTAACAAAAGGCATAAAGAGGTAAAAATAATACAGCCTCAGGCTACTGCAGTTAGAGGTTTCCTGGCATCCTTTCTCTGCCCAAAGAGAAATTCTTTGCAAACAAGACCTAATGGAGAAAATTTTTTCTTGTCACAAAAGGCAAGAATTAAAAAAAGAAAGCAAAACACTTCACATGTCATCGTGTAACAGGCTATACATACAGGTATCCAGAAACAGAAAAGGTTTCAGAGCATGGCAAGCAGGGAGAGAAGTCATTCTTAAAATAAAAGTACATGGCGGTGGCATTTTTCTTAATATATTGGCGGAAGCACTCTCCTTAGCAATAGACTTAATGAGGACATTGCTCTTTGAAATCTGAACTTCGATCAATTCCAGTGAGACTTGGAATTTTCTCTATTCAGTGATAAGGGAAAAGAAATATGAGTGCAAATTGTTTCAGTGCAAAGTGGATCCGGACAAGAACAAGTGGGACACAGAAAGATCACCAAGTCAGAAAGATGGAAACATAGACCGTCAAGAATATTGTCCTAGCCTCACGAAGTCTTCAATAAGTAGGGGTAGAGAGAGATAGTTAGTGATAGAACACAACTTTGGATTGCTTGTAGTTTGTTGTATTCACCTGTACTTTTGTCAAATGTATACCTAGATATTTACAGTTCTAAATTTTAGAATGCAAATTTAGTCATTCTCAGTTTAGTCATTCTCAGTTCTTGTTATCTTCTTACAGTCATTCATTAAGGAACTCCAAACATTGCTCTGGACTTATAGCCGAACCAGCTGGATCCCAATTGGCAAGATTCTGGTAGCTTAGTTTAAATAAATAGCATCCCTTCTACCATGTTAAAGTACTAAGACTCACTTTTTATCTGGAGGTGATACAGCTGTCCCTTGGTATCCATGGGAAATCGGTTCCAGGAGTGTCCCTCCATAACAAAATCCATGAATGCTTAAGTCCTTTATATAAAAGGGCATGGTATTTGTATATAACCTATACACATCACCTTTTATGCTTTAAATCATCTCTAGATTATATATAATACCTAATATAATGTAAATGCTATGTAATAGTTGTTATACTGTATTGTTTTTAAATTTGTATGACTTTTATTATTGCATTATTATTTTTTATTTTTTTATTCAAATATTTCTTATCTGAGGTAGGTTGGATGAATCCACAGATGTGGAACCTACAGATATAGAGGGCTGGCTGTATATACATTATACACACACTTAATGAGCGAGAACATTTGACTTCAGAAATGGGAGCTAGTATTATGTTTCTGATTGCAAGATATTTAGTTTTGTAGTATTACAAAAATAATTAAAGTAATTTGCCTGTTTATAATTCTTTATAAGTTATAAGCATTTTGATATTTATTTTTCCCTTTATTCTATCCTTGTGGGGTAGATGCAAATTATTACAAATGAGAAATGTGATTAACTTAAATAACTAACTCAGACTATGCTTCTCGTTAACAGACCTGTACTTAAGGTTTTCTCTCTTTAAATCTTATACTCCTGTCACTTTGCCATTCTTTACAATATAAACTATTAGAGAACAGTTTCTAGGTTACAATGAATGTCTTTCTTGGTAAGACTTTTTTTTTAATAGATCATTTACCTGTATTTTTCTTTCTCATTGCAATATTTATCTTAACCACACTCTTATTTTACACATTATACAGTCATTTTTTTGTTTAATATAAGTCTTTTTATAAGAATATTTTATGCTTTCTATTGTTCAATTAAAAAGCAATAAAGAAGTATAATACTCTTTCAGAAAAATTCAAATGTACATCCTATATTAAGAAATACCAGTTCAAAATTTGTAGCTACTAGCTTCCAACGTGAAAGTGGTAAAACAGGCATATTCACCTTATTAAAAAGGGATTTCAAAGCCCTTATACATCAAAGTGAATGATGTATAAACAAAAGTCTCTGTAACTGCGAGGTGAAAAAGCTTGAATAAATTGTGCTTTTTCAGTGATCGAACTGAAAGAGTTGACAGATTTGAACTCGGTCATTCTTCACAATGATTCATTAAGTATAATCTAACAAATTTTCCAAGGTGATCTTGAGTATGAACAAAAGGCTATGCTGTATCAGGGATAAAAGACAGCTATTTCAGTTTTGTTTTGTTTTGCTGGAATATTCTTTGTAAATGTTATTGAGAAACAAAAAATAAGACAAATACTATGGGTTTTTTCAAAGCTATAGTAAATAATCCCAAATTCTCCATACGCCTGTGTTAAAACGGCTGTTGTAGGTAATAGGGATCATTGACCAGATTGTGAAATTATGGAAGAAAAAGAAATAGCATAATATGCAATCTATTCCTCAATTTTATTGATTTCTTTTCCCTCACTCTGTTAACTTTTCTTATGAGAATCTAAATCTGAAACCTCAGAACCAATTCCTTTCTTCTAGTCCCAGACTTTCAGTTTGCTGATTGTATGAGAATATTATACATTTTCTATTGTTTAATTAGAAAACAATAAGAGATGTTTAAAGAAATTGCGGTTAGAGCAACTGTTGGCATCTCTATGGGCAATTAGTAGACCTTACACATCCTAGGAAATCTTTGTAAGTAATTCCCTTGGTGTCAAGTGATTTTCTTTATGTTGTCTCTTGAGGCACAGACCCAAGCAAGTTGGGGTTCCTGCCATGACAAGTAAATTACCTTCTCCTAATTTCTGGCTTCCACAGAGACCAAACCTTACTGACTCAGAGTAAAGACTTGTACAGATAGATTTTTGTTTTAACCTATAATCCCTTTTTTCCCCCTCTCATTTTTTTTTCTGGTGTTGGAGTCTCATTTAGAAAACAGGATAAATGATGCAGTTATCAAAAAAAGTATGCAAATATATGTTCCATAATAAGAAATACATGTTTGTGTGCCCAAAGTCTCAGTATCCTGTACAGAAAAAGTACAAGTTTTTATTGCTTTAGCTGACGGCACACTGTGTCATTCCCTTCATGGCTCTCCATCTCAAGTTGGCATAACTATTTGTTTTATGGATGGAAGGGTAGGGGGAAGTCCTAGGTTATTTGTGTGGAGACAATGGTCTTTTCTGCCAGATTTCCCTTGTCAAAATTACAGTGAGATCACAGTGTGTGTCAGATTTCCCATCAGAACTGGACAGGAAAGGCACACGTCTGTGGAAATATCAGATAGCAACTTGACACATTTGTGCTCGTGAAGTGTCAAGTTGAGAAACCACTAAAAAAAAACGTTGGTTGCCTCAACAAAACAGTCAAGCAAAGGGCAAAAAGGACAAATCAGAGGGAAAATATGATCAATCAAATACTCTTCCCTCAAACCAGGGAGGTTCTAAAAATAACAAGAGACCAGCTGCCCCAGCCCTAAGTGTTCTAACTTAAGGGTGATCTGAGAAGTCTAAGAGTCAGTGTAAAACAAACAGATCATGTTAGATTTTCTCCTTTTCAGTATAAAATAAAGATGTACTCAAACCAGTTCTTTATAACCATGGCTGAAACTTGGTGATTTGAATATGTCAGAATCACGGCATGGCTGTTTTCCCTCTGCACTCATATGCTTCTTGATGTTTCTGAGGACAGCGGTCTCTTAATGACCTACTCAGAAGTCACTGACCCATGACCAACTGCACATCTGACAGAGAAAGCCCAGCAATGGTATAGGTGGAGCAAACTCCCCAATGGGAGTGGTAATGGTGGGCACAGCTACTAGAAACCCTTTCTGCCATCCCTTCCCTCACCACCACATACATTATCTACCTTATTTTTCCTTGTAGTACTCATCACAATCTGAGATAGCATTTATTTATTCGTTTCCTCATTATCTATTTCCTCCCACTGGAATGTAAACTCTGGAATAAAAATAAAAAGCTTTGTTTATTTTGTTCATTGCTCTGTGTTTAGTTCCCTGGGCACTGGCCTCTTAATAAATAGTTACTATTAAATGGGCAATCAATATCAGGTAGCCTATAATTTTCTTCTCTATTTGAGACTAGATAATCTCTGAGTCCTTCAATGCCAAAATTTCATGGTTCTCTATGGTCAAGGACAAATGTCTACTCAATATGTAGTAAAGAATTAAAGGAAGTAACTTGTTCTTATCCTATTCAGAAAATAAATGCGGGATCCAGTAGATTTCGCCTCTGTCAAACATTTATTGGGAACTTTTATTTTCAGCAAGCCTTTTTATTTTTTTAGGTCTTTTTTCCTGCTGGAGTCAGTTCTTGTTGCAACTTCTGTTGCTAAAGTGACAATAGTACAGATGGACCTCAAGAGTGTCTGATGGCCTGATGACATATTGTAGAATATAGAATCTTACAGAAATAATCTTTTTATAGATGTTACATTCTTTTGGGAAATGAAGACCATAGGAACTGATTCAATTACTTGAGGGGGAAAAAAAGAATCAATACATAACTGCTTAATGTCTCCCAGACTCTGAATTACAGGAAATTTTTTTTTTAAAACACAATGAAGTTACACTGTACAATTCAATCACAGGCTAAATCATTCAGGATTGTTTTTGCCCTAAAATCCATCAATAATAACAATATTGTTTACTTGCAAATACAATTTTGAAGACTGATGTGAACCATCTACTTAATAGCTATAACAATAAGCATTAAATTTTCTCATAATCATTTCCATTTTTTTTGTAAACAGGGTATCTTGGATAACACCTGATGATAATAACTGAGGAATTGAAATTCTGCAGCTCTGGCTTGACTTTTTTTTATGCCTTAGGGAACTAATAAGTATGTAAATTAGACATGAATCATTATAGACACCTGTCAATCCAAAAATGTGTGAGCAAAGTAGGCAGAAAATGATTGGCTAGGTGATTGGAGAATCTATTAAAATATATTGCTCTCTCTTTAATTGGATTAGTTTAGCTTCAAGTGATTGGCACATACACCAAGCTGAAGGAGGAGATAGCCAGAGGGTGAGGCTAAATTTGAAGAAAGATCAGGAAACCATTTAAGATTGGGTTCAATGACCTTTGAATTACCTTCCAACCAGACACTGTATGATTTTAAGAAATCGCAACCCATCACTCCGTGATTCCATCCAGCAATAACTTGCCAAGTAACAGTAGGGAACTGAAATATCTGTGACAGAGTGCAAGAGATAATTAACAGATTCTTCTACCTGCATTCTCAACTAGCCCAACGGATATTTTCCAAGCTTGCTGGGTCTTAAGAGTCACCAGATGAGACTGTTGAAAATACCAAGTTTCAGGCTCCTGTCTGTCTCTGAGCTCTGCAGATTCTGATGAAATGGATACAGTTTGAAACAGAGAGAAAATCTTTCCTTTAATCCTACCAGGAATGATATGACTATAGCTTTATCTTTTTGCAATAGCTAAATAAAATGACTAACCCTCTATATGACCATTTCTAATGAGCTACAGGTTTGCTTTATCTAGGGGATTATGATTTTAGATTTTAAATTACCAGGGGGCAGAAGTGTAATCACATCTAAATTTGATTTATGGTGTTTTTTGTATATATGTTTTAAACATATACATATTTAACAAGTATTTTAAAAATTATATATCTTATATAATAATATTATGCCTGTAAAATATTTATCATAGAAAATTGCATATGTGTTTGTTTTGAAAACATTGAAAGAGAAAATGATTGATGTTTTTTTCCTCCTCATTTGTTTTGTGACATCAATTCTCAGGAACAGAGGAAGTGGCAAAGTTTTAAAACAGTGTAAAATTGCTAATAAGATGATTTAGATTACATTCTTAACATTATTCATCATGGAGGAAATTATTTGCAAAGGATGGGTACTGACATATAAGTAACATCATTAAAAATAAAAAAAGTTTTGTAACATTATGTGTATGAACTGAGATGCTATTTAATTATAGACTCAAATAAATGACTTTTACGATAATTTTTGGCATGTTTGTGTATGATTACTTTGGAAACAACGTATTTATTTTTGATATCTTTAGAAATTCAGAAAAAAGGTTCAGATAGTATGATAAAATCACTAACTGAAACATTTAACTCCTTGCTGATATTCTATAATGAAATCATCACCAGAAAAACACAGGATGACTATTTTTCTCTATAAGAAGATTTTGCGTTCATAATTCAGCACTCTCATTGAAGAGACAAAGACATTTGCACTCACGCAGTTGCACGGGCAAAGGAATACCTACTACCTGAGCACTGATTATTCTTTGGGTTCCTAGGTGAAGAAATCAACATTTATATATTAGAGCTAATGAAAGATAGGCCTTCTTCCTAGACATTTTGTGAGTTAAAAATAACATTGAAATATTTTCAAAAATTGTAGAGAAAATCAATATTTGGAGCTCAAGACGAGAGTAAGGACTAAAGGGGTAGATAAACATCAAAGTCAAGGCGTGGGTGTCCTGGGGCACATTTCTCTATGCTTCAGCTTTTCACTGAGAAATTTATAACGCTTTCTCCATAGTTACAAAGATTCAATGAGTTCATACATGTAAAGTGCTCAGAAGAGTACCTAGCGGATAAGAATGCCCAATAATAATAGCTGCTATTATCATAGATCTTATAGCAGAAAATGGTCTCAAGGAATCATCTAGCTCAGGCAGCCCTCTCCAACAGTATTATTATTTCAGTTTTAAAAAAAGATGGTGTGGACTCATAAGGAGAAGGTCTAGAATCTACCTTACAAGCCATCTTTTCTTATGTACATTCAATGAAGTGCTGCCCTGTCTCCT
Source organism: Lepilemur ruficaudatus (assembly GCA_963574885.1). Lineage (NCBI taxonomy): Eukaryota > Metazoa > Chordata > Mammalia > Primates > Lepilemuridae > Lepilemur > Lepilemur ruficaudatus. The sequence continues at coordinate 35,262 of CAUYRT010077329.1, forward strand.
CTCTTTTCAGAAAATAATTTTGGAGCATTTTCTGTCATATAGCAGATGCTTAAAAAACATTGAATAGAGAGATGATTGTATGAGCTATTCTTTAACAGCATTATCAAGATATAATTGACAAATAAAATTGTATATATATTTAAGGTATACAATTTAATATTTTGCTATATGTATACATTACGAAATGATCACCACAATTAAGCTAATTAACATACTTATTATCTCACAAAGTTATCATTTTCCTCTCCTCCTCCTCTGCCCTCCTTCTTTTTGTGGTAACAACACTAACGATCTATGCTCTAAGCAAATTTCATGTGTACAATACGGTATTATTAACTGTAGTCACTATGCTGTGTATTAGGTCTCCAGACTTTATTCATCTTGCATAACTGAAAGTTTGTACTTTTTGACCAACATCATCTCATTTCCCCTACCCCCTGTACCCTGGCAACCACGGATCTACTCTCTGCTTCTATGATTTTGATGATTTTAGATTCTGCATAAAAATGAGATCACATAGTTCATGTCTTTCTGTGTCTGGCTTATCTCACTCAGCATGATGCCCCCAGATTCATCCATATTGTCACAAATGGCCAGATTTTCTTCCTTTTTAAGGCTGAATAAAATTTAATTATATATATATGTATAATGTGTGTGTATATATATGTATATACACATCAGATTTTTGGAGTGTTCCCACAGAATAGTGACTTGTATTCCCCACTCTAGTATCCTCAAACCTTTTTCTTCTTGACCAGCCTGGGGAAATTCCCTCTTTAATTTGAGAGCAACCTGTATTTCCCTCAACTTTGAACATCATCAGTAGGCCTAGGCTTTTGGAGTGAAAAACAAGAAGTTTTGCAGTACACTTCATCTTTCTACAGTGCCTCATAGCTCCCATCAATTAATGAGCATAGAGGCTGCTACTTTCCAAAAATGATGAAGCGGGAAAACAACAGACCTGGGGACAATCACATGAGTTATTATTACTGACTATCATCCACCCTTGCTGATTTATTTTCTGTTACTGCTTTTCTTCTTTTATTTATTTATTTATGTATTTATTGACAAGTAAAAACTGTATATATTTATGTTCCACAACATGATGTGTTGAAATATGTGTACGTTGTGGAATGGATAAATCAAGCTATTTAACCTATCCATGCATTACCTTACATACTTACCTTTGTGTGTGTGTGATAAGAACACCTTAAATCTACCCAGTAATTTGCAAGTGTGTAATATGTTGATATTAATTGTAGTCATCACGGTGTATGATAAATCTCTTGAACTTATTCATCCTAACTGAAATTTTGTGTCTTTTCACCAACATCTCCCCAACATACTCCCCCTAACTCCAGTCTGTGGTAGCCACTGTTCTACTCTCTGTTTTATGAGTTGGAACTTTTCAGACTCCACCGCTAAGTGAGATCATGTCGTTTTTGTCTTTCTGTGCCTGGTTTGTTTCACTTAGCATAATGCCCTCCAAGTCCGTCCATGTTGTTGTGTATGACAGGATCTTCTTATTTTCTGTTACAGCTTTTAACCACACACCCCAGCTTCCCGGGCTATAAGTTTTATCAAGGAAGAACCGCTGTTATCTTTTCAATATGTATGTAGCAATTTATACAGTGTCTAGCACAAAGTAGACATTCAAAAATATGTGTTGACTAAAGGAATAAACATAATAGGCATTAAATAAATGTTTATTGTATTGTTAGTGCTAGGTACATTACTTCACATACAGTAGATGCTTAATAAATATAAATGAGTAAACATGAAAAAAAGGTTGACAATGAAATGCAGCATCAAAACTTAGAGGGTCATTTTGTACCACCTTGAGCCAACTGAATCAGTAAGATTCAATGAGGTATGCCATATGTTGAATATGTTGAATATGGAATATGGGCGAATATGCTCCCTGATAACAAAGGGAAATCTAGCAAGAAAGACCTTTACTCTCCATTACATATCCCAGTTTCTTCTGGGCCTCCATCAAGACTTTAGTCTTGTCTTCTGGCAGTGGTCTGGGCTTATATAAAATTTCACTTTGAGGTGGTAGTCAGGGCAGAAGGCATGAGACTGGTAAAAAGATTGAAGTTAATTGACCCCATTAGCTGAATGCTCCAAACAGTAGTGCAAACTCAAACAACATGGAGCCTCTCATCTATTTTTACAAAGAAAGAAACCACAAAGGGCTGTTGTATTGATGAGAGTGCTTTTGGAATAAGCATGCAATATTGGAGAGAACATGCTTTGCCATTAAACAAATCTATGACCTAGAAAATTCATTCTTTTTATTCATCTCTGATTTGAGTAAATGAAAATAGGTTAATCATCATTTCATGGTTACCTGAGAAAAGGAACAAGTATAAAAACAGTCCCTCCTGCCACATGGCCTCCTGCTATGTGCTCTGCACATACTTTTATTAAAGCAACACCGTATTATTAAGTAACTTTATTTATGTGTGAGATGGCTTTAGTCTTACTATTTAGTCTTACAGTGCCAAACACAGTGCCCAATACTTTATTAAAACTACATATTTTTCTTTTGCACTCAGATGGCTTAGCAAACATGCACGTCTTATCAAATAATATTCGTCTTCCTATTTACCTTTCCCGGTTTTCTTCATTTTTGTGGATTCATGTGGCATCATTTTCTTATTTTAGTACAGTTTTGTTACCACCCTCCTCTTGTGTTATTTTCAAATATATTTCATATGTTATAGAATTAATAATACAATTATAGACATATTGTTTTATATCATTTTTTTAAAATACTTTAAGAGAAGAAAGAGGAGCTATAGACTTATGCTCTCTTTTACAATGACCTTGACTAGCATTCTTTATTATCATATGTGCATTTGAATAGCAAGTGTGGGCTCACTAGTGTTCAGCGCAAAGAATTTCTTTTAATATTTCTTATAAGGCAGGTCTGGGAGTGAAAAAGTCTATCAGTTTTTATTTATATGAACATGTCTTTATTTCACCTCATTTTTGAAAGATAATTTTGCTGTGTCAGACTTTTGGTTAAGAACACTGTAGCAGTGTGCAGTCTTTTATGTTACCCCACCCTGGGCACAGCCCTGGGCGTATGAATGGTCACCATAGAATGACAGCCATTTTAGAAGGGCTCTCTTTTATCTTTCTCTTTTCCTGATCTCTCTGTCAAGTTGTCTACCTCTACTATAATCATACTCAGCTGTTAGCTTCTAGTAATGTCCACTAATTACTCTATTATTTTTGACAATGCCTTGGGGCATATATTACTCCACAGTTTGATCTAATTAAATTCCGGCCTCTTTGCAGGGATAGCCTTTGAGGTTAGTGTTTGAGGCTTGTTATGATCCCAAGAGAAGTCTTCTTAGCTGTTTCTTTTCCTGACTCTTTTTGTTCAATTACAAACCGTTCTATAGTTTAGCTTGTTACTCTTATGGAACTACTAGCCTCCTCTTAATTGCTTACCGTCAGAATTTCTATTGTTTTTGACAGCATCCTTTGGCTTGAACTTCCATACACTTTGTTCCAAATAAAATCAGCTCCCTTGGGGAGAGCTGTGGAGCACTCTGTTTTTACAGACTGACTCTCTCTTTAGAAAAAAAAACAAACTTCCATGCCACTGCTCTCAAGCTGATGGCAGGGACAGTGGCCCATTTCTCTTGGAGGGACACCATGACATTCTTGTTTTGTGAATGGGGTGCAGGGCTGGGGTGGTATCCTCTGTACTGTTCAGCTTGCCTCTCCCAGGGCAAAGCCTCTGCTCTATGGGGAAGCAGGAGGCCAGTGTTCTTGGCCTGTCATGTCTGCGTAGAGCTTCTGCCCTATGAAATGGGCTGAGTGTAGAAATGGAGTCCCAGGCCTCTCAGAAGATTTGCTTGGAATAGAGCTTCTGCAACATGGATCTGGGAGGCATAAAAAACCTGCTGTTGGGCCATCCTTCCCATACAGAAACTGTCATCTTATCCTGGGAGCAAAGGTTAGGGTGGAAGGAGGGAGCCCTGTGTCCTTGGCTGCATCTTCCAAGAGTTGAGTTTCCATCAGCTGATTTGAAGCAGGATGAGGATCAGGTCGTGGCTCAACTGCCCAGAGTCTCGCTATTTTTACCAAATTTAGTAGGTTCTCTTAAATAATTGTTTCTCCATATGCTGAATGTCCTCAGAACACTTTTCAGAGTGTTTACATGTTTACATTTATTTATTTATCTTTATGGTTTTCACTAATCAAGGTTATTCCCTGAGAGAAAGGTCCATGGAACTCCTCACACTGCCATCTCGAAGTCACTTCTCTATACTTTGCATTTTAAAGTGCTTCCAAAGTTCTTGTGACCAGGCAAGTGCCCACTAGGTTAAATGTCTCCTAGTTACCCATTAGAAAAAAACATTTTGTCCTGACTGTCAGACAATGTACTGCCACATGCCAGAAACTTGTCACAAATATACAAGGTATGATGGCAATCAATATGAAATCTATCTTCAGAGTTCATGATAGCACCTAATAATCTGCACATGTCCCCACATGGACCTTTAAAGATAATGTTTTATCAACAGGAAAAAACCGAGGTGGCAACAATGTACTTCTAGAACCCCTGAACTCACCTACTGAATAGACATTTGCACTATCTGTAAGAGCATCTTGATTATTATGCACATTTAATATAATGGCCGAAGTGGATTTACTAACACTAAGTTGATACCTTGTTATGCTTGTGGCACCGTATTTGCCTCATACCTTCCATGGATGTCATAGTTCATTCATTGTTATTTTTTGTAGGTACATAGAAAATGCATCTCATGTGACGTGTATTCACATAAAGCAAATGACTAAATTGTTTCATAAAACGACAAAGTGTGTGTTTCTTTAATGTAGCAGGCACGGGAACCACACGTAATCTCTATTTAGTCAGTCGTATTTCCAGCATTGTATTTGTTCTGAATCAAACATACAGGGCCACATGCTATTCTGTTTTGTTATTCTATGAACTTATAAAAGATTTGATAGTGTTCAGTGAGTATTGAAACACATGCCTACTGCATGTAAGGTGACCCTAAGAGGTTTGTGACGTTTATCTTTACAGACATTTTAATGCTTTCTTATTAACTTTTCTCAATAACCATGACACTACTTCCCTCACCAGAAAATAACGAGCTGCAAGTGATATCAGAATGTGGGACAGCAAAAGATTCTGGAAACTGGAAAAAAAAGCATGATCTGTAGCTTTACATTTAGTCTAAAGTGCCACCTTGCTAGCCCAGCCCCTTTGCTCTCACCTTTTAGTTTACTTTTAAACTTTCCTCATTTTCTCCCCTCTCCCATCATCATCGAGAACCGTTATCTCAGAATCCTGGGGCTCTTCAGCTGCGGTTGGGTGACAGCTTTTTTTTCTCCTGAGAGAAATTAGCACTGCAAGTGACTTATGCTGTTCACGTCTGCTACGGAGCTAGAAACGAGTTAAGTGCATGCCATTAATATTCCTCATGGACATCTAGTTGAGTCTGGAACATCATCTGAAGAGGCAGATTAGTGAGAAGGAGGTAAAATCTTAAATCTAATGTTACTTATGTCCTGATTTCCATGTAAATACTCTTCAAATAAGTGTGGCATTATATATCCTCTTGAAATGATTGAGTTACAATTTCTAGTGTGAAAACATTTACTTTTGTTTTTAAGTCAAATTTATTGAAGTATAATTTGGTTACAGTAAAATGTATTCTTTTTTAAGTGTACAATTTGTTATTTTCATGGCAAATATTTTATTTCTTCCTTTCCAATTTTTATTCCTTCTTTTTCTTGCCTTATCACAATGGGTAGGAGCCGTAGTATAAGGATGAATAGAAGTAGTAAGAATAGAGATACTTATCTTCCTTTTCTTTCTTTTTTAACTTCAGTATATTTAGGGTGTACAAGTGATTTTTTGTTACATGGATAAATTGTATAATGGTGAAGCCAGTGCTTTTAGTGTAGACATCACCTGAACAGTGGACATTGTACACAATAGGTAGTTTTGATCCCTCACTACCCTCTCACCCTCCCCCCTTCTGAGTCTCCAAAGTCCTTTATACCTCCCTGTATGAACTTGTATACCCATTGTTTAGCTTCCACTTATAAGTGAGTATATGCAGTATTTGTTTTTCTGTTCCTGAGATGCTTCACTTAGGATAATGGATTCCAGTTCTATCCAAGTTGCAGCAAAAGGCACTATTTCTTTCTTCTTTATGGCTGAGTAGTATTCCATGGTATATACATACCACATTTTTTAATCCACTCCTCAGTTGATGGGCACTTAAGTTAGGTCCATATCTTTGCAATTGTGAATTGTCTTGTGATAAGCATGCGAGTGCATGCATCTTTTTGATACAATTACTTCTTTTCCTTTGGGTAGATATCCAGTAGTGGGATTTCTGGATCAAATGGTAGGTCTACTTTTAGTTCTTTGAAGAATCTCCATACTGTTTTCTATAGAGGTTGTACCAATTTACATTTCCACCAATAGTGTATGAGTGTATTGCTAGTGCTGGGTACATTACTTCACATACAGTAGATGCTTAATAAATATTGGATGGATAAACATGAAAAGAAAGGTTGACAACGAAGTGCAGCATCATTTTTGACTGACTGGGTTAATTTGAAAGCCTTGTCTTCAAGCTCTAAAACTCTTTCTTTTGCTTGATCTGGTCTGTTAAAACTTTCCACTGTATTTTGAAATTAACTAAGTGACTCTTTCATTTCCACGAGTTCTGTTATTTTTTTAAATCTCTTCAGTGAATTTTTCATTCATATGCTGGATTTTTTTGTTTGTTTCTTTGTGTTGGTTTTAACTTCTTTATCAATCTTATTGATCTGACTTGTGATTCATATTTTCAATTCCATATCTGACATTTCAAAAATTTCCATTTGGTTGGAGTCCATTGCTGGAGAGCTAGCAATGGACTGTGATGCTTTGTAAACAGTCTGCTTTTTCATGTTGTTCTTATGCTGCTATTCTTTCTTATCTGGAACCTTTTCCCTCCTCTCAAAACATATAGCTTTATGGTTCACCTGTTCTCCTCTACTGGAACTCTGCTGCTCAGTGTACAGAGGGAATGTACGCTGCCTTTTGTCTCATTCAGGTAGGTACTCACTTTGGTGTTGCTGGCAATTTGGGTTAGTTAGACCTCAGACTCCTGGGAAAGTGTTTAGGTACCAGTGGTAGTGCACTAGGTTAGGTAATCCAGAGTTCCCAGGCCCCTGGATGGGATGCTTGGGTCCTGAGGGGAATGGAGACCAGGCTGGAAAACTTGCCGTCAAGCCTCACTGAGTTCAGCTGCTGCCTGTGATGGTGAGGGATGGGGTTATCTCCTGCTCCAAAAGGATGCTCAGGCAGGAGGAGGGCAGATGCACTGTGAGCCCAGGACAGGAGGGGTGGGTCCCTCTTGACAAGATTAGCAGATGCAAGCAGCTGTGGAAGGGCTACAAATGCCACTCACACCTCTCTCTCTCAGCAATGACAGTGGTCTCTGTTCTTCAGGGGGCACAAAAGTGCCCAATTTCCAGCTTCCATCCTGGCTTAGCTATAGCAGAGGTCATGGAGGCAGCTCAACCCACTGTGTGCAGGGCTGCAAGACTGGCTGTGGGCCGTGGCTGAAATGTTCCAATGAGAGAGGTGTGGTTGCACCAGGGACTTCCCTCTAGGGAGAGTAGGTCCCTACCAGAAAAGACAGGCAGCTCAGAGAGAGGACTGCTAGTGCATCCCTCCCTAAGGGGAGGCTTTTGTAGCTTTTATCCTTGGAGCACTTGCTGTGGCTTCTTAGAGGTAAATGAAAAAGCCCCAAGCTCTATGGAAGCCCGGGTATGGCAGGTGCTCCATCAGAGGTGGGACAGCCATTCTCATGTGCCCTGGCTTAACCATCCCCCGTGGAACCCTCACCTGTCCCGAGTGGAAACGGCCTTTCACCTATAGCTGTCTCAGTAGCAGTGGGGCAGGGGCAGGTGGAAGAGAGGGCCCTGAATGGTGGGGCACTGGTGCCCTGGTCCCCTTTTTCCTAAGGGGCCTTCTGATGTGCTACACTCTCCTCTCAGCTGGAAGTGGCCCATGCTTAATGCACAAGTTCCAGCAGACTCACAGTTTCCCCAGGAACCCGCTGGTCCCCTAAGACTGCTGTGGTCCAAGTAGGTGCTAAAGGGCATTGGCTGTGAGTCTAGTGAAGTGAAGACCCAGGGGCTGATGTTCCTAGGCTGGGACAGCTGCATG